>CAJQZJ010032342.1:1312872-1348393 GCA_907164525.1 Lophiomys imhausi
GGTGTGTATCACAGTCCAGTGAGGGCCTGTACACCCTGTTTGTTTATTTTCAGTATATACAACCTGCTTGGTATGTACCGTAGTCTAGTGAGGGTCTGTACACCCTGTTTGTTTTTGCTCAGTATATACAACCTGCTTGGTGTGTATCGCAGTCTAGTGAGGGTCTGTACACCCTGTTTGTTTATGCTCAGTATATACAACCTGCTCGGTGTGTATCGCAGTCTAGTGAGGGTCTGTACACCCTGTTTGTTTATGCTCAGTATATACAACCTGCTCTGTGTGTACAATGTCAC
This sequence comes from Lophiomys imhausi, assembly GCA_907164525.1. NCBI lineage: Eukaryota > Metazoa > Chordata > Mammalia > Rodentia > Muridae > Lophiomys > Lophiomys imhausi. The sequence continues at coordinate 1,313,166 of CAJQZJ010032342.1, forward strand.
TTGTCTGTATGTTTGCAGGGTTGGCCATTTGGTGCTGGGTAACAAGTTGGTGTGCTCTTCCTATTTTAATGAAAGTAATCCTAGTTCAGAGGACTGGTCTCTAGTGGTTTTTTCCTTAAGGGCCTTTGTTGCATTGTAACCAAAAATGTGTAAATAGGGCTGCGTGACGTCTTTGTAGGCGGCCAGCTGCTGAATGTTGACCATGCTTATGTTAACTTGAAGGCTATATTTAGGCTTCTGCAAGTGACATTTCTTTGTAAACCACATTCTGCACGAGTGACTTAGAATGACCCTTGCCCTTGTCTGCTTGTCTCCTATGCGCTCTCCATTTCCTCCTATTAATATTGGCTTGAAATAACCTAATCCTCTTGGAATTACCCACCCCCAATCAATTTGCACAGCTTTTTATTTATTTTTATACAAATTTGCATGATTAGTGAGATCCACTAGGCCTCAAATGCAAACAGTGAATTCAGTGCTTGAAGGGAGCTGGGGGAAAGTCTAGTGTTAATCTGTTTGTCAGGACAGAAAATGAGTCTTAGTCCAGGGAAGGGCTGAGCAGATGCTGTCAGTGGTGAGGTGAGGGAGAGATGCATGCACTGTGGAATTAGCGTTTAAAATTCACAGCATGAAACTGAATATTTGAAAAGAACGTATAGATTGACCTTACTGATGTTTAACAGGGAGGAGCATTCAATTTGCATTTCATTAACTACTAGAACTCAGATCGGGGGGGGCAGTTTTACTTATAATTAAAAACAAAACCTTACCAAATCATCTTTGAAGCCTAAATATAACCTTTGAAGTTTCAAATATTCTCCTGACTTATACTATGACACAGGTTTCTTATTTACATGAACTATAAGAATTGCTCCTTGGAAGGGATCAATAAATGTTACTGCTAGTTTGGTGGTGAAATTATTCAGTTTTCATCAAAGGCAGAGAAATATACCTTATTTTTAGCTTATGAGCCTGATAGATCCGTGAGGCATATACATATATATTATTTATATATTCAATATATGCATATTTATTGAAGATATATATTCTTATTCCTCTCACATTAAAAAGAGATGATTTGGGATTGTAGAAATTGTTGTAAATAATTTGGTGATATTGGGCTGGAGAGATGGCTCAGCCATTAAGAGCATTTGTGGCTCTTGTAGAGGAACCAAGTTCAGTTCCCAGTGCCCTCATGATGTTCACAACCATCCATGACCCCAGTTCCAGGGGATTGATGCTCTCTTCTGACCTCTAGAGGCACCAGGCATTTATAAGTTTCACATACATGCACGCAGGTAACATACACACAACATAAAAATAAGCACATCTGAATAATTAGGTGTTAAAACATTACTATTTTTATAATGTAAATTTTTGTTTCTATGTTCATGATCTGATGTCCTGAACAAGTTGATATTTGGGCAACCATTATAATTTTATATTCAGTTAAGGTTGACTAACAGAACCTAGATAAATTTTGATTCTGAATGTTTATTTATTTATTATTATTATTATTAATAACACTTAAAAACTTTTTTTGCTGATTTCTTTCATTGGAACTTACCCAGTGTGTGCATTTTATCATGATTCTTTGTTAATTGATAGCTTGTTAATTGACTTAGTTAATTGCAGTATAATAAACAAACCCATTGATGCTACACCATTGAAGATTAGAAACAACTTCTCCTTCATGTCCCATGCCAGGTAGCATGTGGACATTTAATAACATCCTTTCAGAGAAAAATGGCCTGTTTTTGTCCAATAGTCAAAATGATGTCTACAGAAGCAGTTTTAAGTCTCCAGACTCCTAAGTATTTGACTACATGTATGTGTGGGCACCACTGAAGTGCCTGGTGCCCGTAGAGGTTGGAAAATGTTATCAGGTTGCTGGACTTGCAGTAGCAGGAGGTTGTGAGCCACCTATGTGGGTTCTAGGAATCAAACCAAGGTCCTCTGGGAGAGCAGCCGGAGCTCCTAATGAGCCATCTTTTCAGTCGAAGTTTTAAAAGTCTAGTTGAAATGTGGTCTCTGACTACATTCAACACCACTGATTCACATGGAAACTGTTTTTGTGTAGAGGGGAGTATGGGTAAGAAAGTAAATGTTAAATTCTGAATATTTCATCATAGTAAAAGGAATAAAAACTGAGTGTGTTGGTACATTCCTTTATTCCCAGCACTTGGGAGGCAGAGGCAGATGGATCTCTGTGAGTTCAAGGCCAGCCTGGTCTACAAATAGAGTTCTAGGACAGCCAGGGCTGCACAGAGAGACCCTGTCTCCAAAAACAACAACAGCAGCAGCAGCAACAACAAAAGGAATCAAAGGCAGAAATGCTCTGCAAGTGATAGCCATGCTTAGATATAGATCTAATGATAATTAGAAACTAGGATGCCCACTGCTTGGGGTTTCTAAATTGCAAACAGATACTCAAGGAAGTTGAAATGCCATGCTCAAGGTTCAATGATTGATAGCATTGGTATAAGGCAAATCAGCAAAAATTCTGATTTTTGAAAGGGTCTATCATCATTTTTGGGAAAAATGCCATTATATGTTAAATATTGCTTATGTCTTATTTTCTCCCCCCCTCCCGGGACTACAACTGAATATATTTTAGATACATGTACTTACTAGGTCTCTAACTCTCTCGTCTACATTTTCCATTCTTGTCAATTTGTGCTTCATCTCAGTTAACTTCTCATGATTTATAGTCTTGTTCATTGATTTTTATTTGGTTGTGTCTATCAAATCTGTTTATAATCTCAGATATTGTATAGAAGTCTGCTAATTTGTTTTTTAGTTTCTAACTTTCTGTTACGAGTGAAGCATTGCCTTTTATCTGTTTGGACGTAGTAACCAGGGTTATTTAGAAACCCGTGTCTAGCCGTGTATGATGCAACACACCTTTCCCAGCTCTATAAGGCTGAGGCAGGAGACTTACAACTTTGAGGTAAACCTGACTTATACTATGAGTTCAAAGTCTACCTGTGCTGTACATGACCATGTTGCAAATATCAAAACTAAACAATGCCTCCCCCAAAGCCAGTGCCTAAAGCGTCTTTCTCTGTATGCCTAGTTATTGTATCTAAACTTTGAGTTTAAAAACTTGCTTGCAGAAATAATGCAAAGTCTAAGAGTGTTTTCTCTTCAAAGAGGATCTGCTTTTGCCAGAATGTTGGGGGTTGCCAGATATTCTAGATGCATTTTCATTTTAAGAATTGATACTTTCTTCTGGGCTATCTAAAATATTTAACAATGAGTTAAGTTTGATTACCTGTGAAGAGTAGCTTGCTTCTAATTTCCCTTTATTTAAAGACTTATTTTATATTTTTAAATTATTAGTGTGTGTCTGTGCACATGAATGCATATGCCCTGGAGGCCAGAAGAGGGCACCAGATCTCTTGAAGCTGAGTTACAAGTGGTTATCAACTGCCTGACTTGGTACTGGAACCCAAACTGAGGTCTTCTGGAGCAGCTGTGTGGGCTCTTACCTGCTGAGCTATCTCACCAGTCCCTAGTTTTCCCTTATTCAAAGATGCAGGTTTTGGGATCCCAACCCCAAACACTAGGGGGTTACCTAAGTTTTTGCATTTAGCTGGGCCCCAGATGGCATCCACTACATGCTGAGACAGTGAACAGCGTCCTCTGGAGTTTGTTATCACATAATAAAGAAACTCACTTCTTTGCATCTGTTTTAGTTTTTGAGATCCAAAAGTTCAGTTATTATATTACTTTGTGAAGTCTCTGACATTCTAAACAAGTCTCTGACATGTTTCTAAAACATTTCATCCAGTTTTTCTGCTGTCTTCAGGGGAAAAAAAAAGTTTCAAAGACCTAATCCATGATTAGGATGGAAAGAGCTTAGGATTGTTTTGTTGATGGCTTCAGAAGAAACAATGCATACCTAATGGTAGGAAGAGTAGGAAATGTCTCACAAACTCTATTTTTGTGTATTTCCTTCTTGTCTGTACTCTGTACCTTTTATGTTGCATCATTTTCTTGTTACTCTCTGTACATATGTGAAGCCATATATATCTGCTCATCACTCAACAGGTACTCCACATGGTCATGAGGTCTGCTGACTGACCATTTAGATAACTGTATGATGTGTTGGGTGGGCATCGGCTCATACAACCATTGTTTCGCCGGGCGGTGGTGGCGCACGCCTTTAATCCCAGCACTTGGGAGGCAGAGGCAGGCGGATCTTTGTGAGTTCGAGGCCAGCCTGGTCTACAAAGTGAGTCCAGGACAGCCAAGGATACACAGAGAAACCCTGTCTCGAAAAACAAAAAAACAAACAAACAAACAAACAAAAAAAAACCAACCAAACAAACAACCATTGTTTCATGTTTTATCGCTTAGGTTGAATTTAACTGCTCAGTCTTGTGAATATACCTGTGCTAAAAATATTCACTTTAAAATTAATACTATTAGTTGAGGATGAATATTTAGAAGTTATACTGCTAAGTTAAGGAGATGCATATTTTGAAGGTTCCTGGAACATTTTATTAAGTTACCTGCATTAAGATAAGTTGGGCGTTTTCATTCTGTTGGAACATGGTCCATGAATTAAACAGAGTGATGAGATTTCTGGGTGTCTATGAGGAGACTCCAAGTAAACAAGACAAAAGTCTTGTAACCTCTGCTCCTCTGTAACTTGGACTTGTTCTTGGAGTTCTTGCTTGCTCACGTGCCTTTCCTAGGGTTAGTAAACAGGGATGAGTTTGCTTCAAATCACCCAACAGCTTACTTTTGTTACTCAAAAATGTTTCCAAGTTGCCCTTGTGACTTTACACAACCTAAGCATATATAACCTTGCCTAACCCTCAGAATATAAACTGTCTGGTGCCCTGAAAAAAGTTGGCTATTGCATGAGACTTTAGTCCCTCTTATTTATAGGCTCCTACTAGGGTGATAACATCACTCCATCACGTCCAAAGCTTCTTCTTTCACTCCTTCACCATATCATATTCTGGACAAACTTGTTAATACTTGTGTAAGGTAAATATTGCCTTGAGGGAAGCCTAATGTAATTAAGAATGCTAATGAAAACTATTTAATTTTTAATCACTCTGTGGTCGTGACTGAAATTGAATAGTTGTTCTTAGTAAGAAAGGAATAGTTAAATGCTACAAGAGTTTACTAATGACCCTCCTGATATTATTTTACATAATACTTTTTTTATTCATGCCTGGTATAAAGACTTTGGCTTTGATGAACTTCAGAATTCCCAGGTTTATTTAAAAGGATTATCATGTTATTGTATTCCTTTATTTTTGACTATTTTTGCCTGACTAAATTGATGAGGAGATTTAAATGGTAAAAGAAAAATCACTGGACAAAGAAAAACAATAGACAAACAACAACAAACAGAAAGAAACTAGAGAAAGAAAGGAAAGAAGGAAGGAAGGAAGGAAGAAAGAAAGAAAGAAAGAATGAATGAACCCTGGAACAAGAGAAAGTTCAGCTTAGCCTTTCTTTGTGGTAGAACTTAGTAAAAGACAGTTTAGATTAGCATCTAGCGACATAGGAGGGAGTTTGGCATTTCTTTACAGTTAATCTGGGTGGAGCCAGTTGTGGCTGAATGATATGCCCTGTTGAAGGAGCTTTGCTAAGAAACTTCTTTTTTTTTTTTTTAGCTGTCAGAAATTCCTATTTATTTGAGTAAAAAATTTAGAAATTGTTACATTAGATCTACCAACTTGATGTATTCCTCTATGTCTAAGTCTTACAGTATAACTTATTATAATATATAATAATTATATGTCATATACATAATTTCATATATGTAACAAATATTACATAATATATTACATAATTATAATTATATTACACAATTATATATATTATAATATATAAATATCCATTACTTCTTTTTTTAAATAATTTATTTTTTATTTCTTCAAGTTACATCTCAATCACAATCCCCTCCCTACTCCCCCCTCCAGTCCCACCCTTCCACCCTCCTCCCCCTCATCCCCCCACCCTCTTCCCTTTTTTTTTAGTTTAAGGTATTTCTTTTCCCCCCAACAGCTCTCCCTTTCAGTCCAACAAATGGTTCTTTCTCTTATAACTATAAATACAATACAAAACAACAGAAATAAATAGGCCACAATTATGAGAGTTATATGGCTTAGCATACATTCCCAATGTCCAGTCCATATGTATTTGGCACCTGACTTTAACATTCTACTATCTAACCATCTCCATGAGTTTAAAGTTCTATATCTAACTCAGCTTTCATACTAACTTGCCTCACAATTTTAAAAATATCTACATCAGTATTGATCTTTGTAAATTGATACAAAATTAAGATTATATTTGGCCACATTGGTATTGATCTTTGTATATTGATACAAAATTAAGGGTAACGCTTCTTAAATGTATTGTTTCTAGTAATGCTTAAAAATGAAATGTAAAGTTTTGGCCTCTTGCTACCGACCGTCATAAACTGTTTAGGATAATTAAGAAATGGAAACTAATAGTCATGCAAACGTGTCATTTTGTTAGTTACTATGACAGTCTATCACAGTTACTTTGTAAGCTACTCAGAAATCAAGTTGCTAAGAGACAAGCAATATTTGCTTATCTAAATATAAGAGATAGATAGGGCATCTTCAAAAACCTCAAGAGATCTGCAGAATATGGCATTCAAAGATGTTTTCTTAAGATTTTTTGATATCGAGACATGTCAGCTCCTGACAGCACCCCCTATTCTACTCCAAGTAGAAGATGAGCATTGAAGAATCTCCAGTGGGAGATGGTTGAATTGGTGGTAAGCCTTTCCCTTGGCAAGAAAAACCCCTTGCTTCAACTATAGACAGACTGCTGTCCAAAAAGGACAAAACTTGGAAGCAGGTAAGTCAACAGCCTAGCTCTGCCAAGACAGGGTAGGCAAGTCCTTCATATTCCTGCTCTACAATCAATGTCTGTCAGAGAAATGGGGCCAAACGACTGAAGATCAATGCTGTAATATATGGGGAGAAAATGGGAACTGTCCAGGCAGCCAGTGGTATGTCATTTCTTAGTTTTGGAAGCTGCAGGCCCTGTACTTCCTATAAAATCAGATATATTTATCCCTCTCAGGTCTCTGAGGTGGTTGAAGAATAGATAGCGAGAGTCTCATAGTTAAATTTTGAGTTGTTTAGGAATCAAGAGGGTGTTCTGGATCTAAGAAGATGTTTTTAAAATTGTGAGGCTAAGAAACCTCTTAAGCCACACAGTTGATGATGTTGTTAGCCATGAAATAACGGGATCTTGGGAGATCCACCACCGATAGTGACACACTGTTGTAGGGGCATGTCTTGGGAAAACTGGAGAAAAACCACTGCCGAAAATTACTCCAATATCATCATGACATACAACAAGATTTAAGTCGGGGGTCCACGTGGCCTCCGGCCCCTCCTCCTTGCTCTCCTGCCCTTACCTACTGGAAATCCACTCTGAGGTAGAGCATAGCAAGGTACACCATTGATTGAGTTTGGATCACTGCAATCCTACGTAAAAACCCGCCATGGACCTGCTAAGGGAGAATCCCTTAAAGTGTCCCAAATTGGAGCCTCAGAGTGCCAAGAGACTCGGGATGGAAATGCTAAGGGAGACCTCGGAGACAATTCTTGGCTGATTTGAAAAGACTGCTGTACATCAGTGATCAGAGCAGATTGATTTTATAAACTGACCATGACTTTGTGGTGAAGGTATATTGGGCTTGTGAACTGGCAAAATATTGCTCAGCAAACTTTGAGATTGAAAGACCTGATGGGACAACTGTAAACTGGGCCATTCTACACAGACCTACACCAAGAGTATTAATATCCTTTTAAAAAACTTAAAATAATGTAAAGTGTTTGGTTTTCTTTTTTATAAGTATTAGAGTATTTTTAGGTGTTAAGGTATTATTAGATTTTAGATTTAAGGTTTAGGTTATAGGATTTAGGTATTTTATAGGTGATTGTTAAGTATTAGTAAATTTAAGTGTGATAAATAAAAATATTCTGTTACATTTCTTAGCCACATTATTATAGAAACATTTCCTTCTCTCTGGTCCCTAATGACCCACTTTTGCACAACAGTGAAGAACTGAGTTATATTCTGCTTATTCTTGTTTGCTACTGTGTAGCCATGGGTAAGTCTACAAATTAAATTCTAGCTAAGTTTTGCTGGAGGTGTGAGAACAACTTAAATATCTCAGCAATAAAAACATACAAATATCCCTATTTTCTATAATTATGAGTGAAACTAATATAGCTTTTATTTTTATTTCATATGTATGGGTATTTTGCCTGTAGGTATGTGTGTGTGTGTTGCCTCCGGGGGTCAGGATAGGGATCCCCTGGGACTGGAGTTATAAACAGTTATGAGTCACCTTGTAGGTTCTGGGAATCGTATCCTAGGACCTATTGAAGAGCAGACAGTGTTTTTAATTGCTGAGCCATCTCTTCAGCCCTAAATTAAACTATCTTAGAGTTGTAAAACTACCTTGTTCTTGGAATGATAGGCTGTATTTAATAAAAGTAAAGATAAGAAAAACTATTTTCCAAATGCCTTATTGGAATATGCAGATTCAGAAATGGTAATTGTCAAAGTGAAGATATTAAGTTATTGTGTGGAATTTAATGGCAGCATCTAAAAGTCATGACATTTTTTGTTTGATGTGCTGGGCCTAATTTATATGTAAATATAGGCTCTGTAGTATCACCTAGACATTTAAATGCTGTCTGAATGGCTTATTCAGGAAACTGATGTAGATCTCTCAGCATTGTGGTAGAAAGGAGTTCTATAAAACATAACTTATTATGGACATTTAAAAAATCCAAAAACTGTGTATAGTGATTTTGGTTGAAATAGGTTCTATCCATATTGGGGTATGTAATTATAACTAATTTTCAGTTAAGTTACTTTTGCATAGTTTCTGAAGATCTGGAGGGAATTATGAAGGCTCCCCCCAGTGCTAGGGCACAGGCGATGCTACCCCAAACATGGCATGCTCAGTATTTTAAGCTGAAAGAACCCAAGAAAGCACAGTAGAGGAAGGTCTCTCCCACTTCTCTCATGAATACCATCACATGACAGGTGTTGAGCCCAGTACCCAGCGAAGTTACTCAGAAAGGCTGAGGAAAACAGGAACAAATGGCCCTTACCAACGCCCCCCTAGAGAGAACATTGTAATTATGTCACAGTCTTCCTGAAGGGTTCTATGTAACTGCCTATTCTTCAACAACTATGAAACATAGACAACATAAGGAAAGATCTAAATGTAAGACCTGAAACTATGAAAATTCTAGAGGGAATCTAGGGGATGGCTTCTTTGACATTGGCCTCTGCAATGGTTCTTTGGACATCAATCCAAAATCTCAGACTACAAAAGTGAAAAAAATAAGGGGAACTACATCAAACTGAAGCAAAATCAACAGGATGAAAAGACAGTAGTCTGAGAGTCATGAAAACATATATGCAGCTACCTGATAAGGAGTTCATATTAAAAATTATGAATAACTTATAATTTAATAGCAGAAAAGTAAATAATCCAATAAAAAATAGGCAAAAAAACTTATCACAGGAGACACAAAGATGACTGCCATGTATATGAGAAGGTGCTCAAAGTCACTAATCACCATCGAAGTGAAAACTATTCCCTCATACCTGTTAAGGATCATTTATTCTAAAAGGATTAGTTGTAACAAACATTGGTGAGAGTGTTGGGAAACCTCTAAGCATGTAGACTGGGGGTCGGTCGTTATGGAAATGGTATGGTAGTTCTTAAAGAGTTTAAAGATGGAATTAGCATGTGACACAGAAACTCTCTTCTGAGCATGTACTCCAAGGAGGTGAAATTCCATTTTCCTGAAGAGATCAGCACCCCTGGGTTAATTGAAGCATTCTTCACAATAACCAAACGTGGAACAACCGCCATGCTCATGAACAGATAGATGAATGGAGAAGGTATGGCACACACAGAGGAGTGCTAGTCAGCCCTGAGAAGGGAGATGCCACAAACCGCCATGCTCATGAACAGATAGATGAATGGAGAAGGTATGGCACACACAGAGGAGTGCTAGTCAGCCCTGAGAAGGGAGATGCCACCAGTTGTTGCAACATGGCTGGTGCAGAGGATGCTGCTGTGTTAAGTGAAATAAGGCAGGCAAACACAGCGAGAAAACATTTCCATGATCTCTTTATGTGTAGGATTTTTATCAAGTCAAGTGCACAGAAATGGGGAATAATGTAGTAGCTACCACAGATGTGAGTAGTGGGAAGGATTAAGAGGATGCACAAAACAGACAAGAGGATCAAGCTTAGGGATTTAACGTATGGCGTGAGGACTAACGCTAATGGTTACATTATAATTGAAGAGTTTCTTAAAAGTCAAACTTCAGCTGTCTGGGCCCCGCTGGTAGCTATGTGAGATGGAGGTAGGTGAGGCTCTGCGCCACTGTAGACACATTTTGCCCTTCTGTGCATTTCATAACTTGGAAACCTCACAAATAAAGAGACTGCTTTGCTTTTCGGTGCTGTGTGTACTTGTTTGCTTGTTTTTGGATTTCTGAAGACTCTTACATCATAAAAGAACCTTGTTAAATGAACTTGTTAGTCTTTTCTCTTGTTAACTTATTATTTATTGTAAAGGTGTCAACTATGACCCTTATGATGAATAAGGAAACCATGTTATTTTCTTAGTTGACCCTATGTAGTGAGGGCAGTTTTAAATTCTAATTTCCATCCTTCTTGGGTGGGAACAGCTGTCTGAAGACATCAGCTGGGCTCTGACTAGTTCGTAGCAGACAGACAGTCAAGCAACACCACCGAATCAGCCTCCACACCTGAGCAGACTCTTGTAGTCTCCAAAAGCTAGATTCGCTCACATAGTGCAGACAGTGCATAGCTGCATGCTTCTTTTTTGTTGCGTGAGGGGTCTGATGCTCCGTGGCTTTCATGGTCCTCACAGCCAGTTGTCAGTTCATCCGTCCCCTCACCTACAACGGCATCTGATTTCCATTGTGTAAAAAGTGTGCCTGCAGAAAGGGTTATTTGGTTTTTTTTTAAATGTTTATTTATTACTTCAGGTTACATCTCCATCATATACCCTATTTCCACCTCTCCCAGACCCGCCCTCCCACCCTCTACTCCCTATCCCTTCCACCCCACTCCCCTGGAGTGGACTGTCCCTACATATCAGTCCTCTGCCCCAGTTCAGCAGTCATATGGGGGCCAAGAGCCTCCTCATACACTGGGGGCCTACAAAGCAGTACCACTAGGGAAAAGTGTCTCATTGACAGGTAACAAAGTCTATGTTCATGTTCCCTTTGGTGCATTGGCTGTAGTATAGTTATCCTGTACTATATGGCTAAAATCCAATTATAAGTGAATAGATGCCATGTGCATCCTTCTGAGTCTGGGTTAGCTCACTCAGGATGAGCTTCTCTAGTTCCATCCATTTGGCTGCAAATTGTATGATTCTGCTGTTTCTGATGGCTGAGTAGTATTCCATTGTGTAGATGTACCACAGCTTTTTTTTTTTTTTTTATCCATTCCTCGATTGAGGGACATCTGGGTTTCCAGTTTCTAGCTATTACAAATAAGGCTGCTATGAACATAGATGAGGAAACTTCCTTGTAGTTTGGTGAGGAACCATTTGGATGTATACCCAGAAGTGGTATGGCTGGGTCCTGAGGTAGAGCTATTCCAAGTTTTCTAAAATGTTGCCAGACTGATTTCCATAGTGGTTGTACAAGTTTGCACTCCCACCAGCAATGGAAGAAAGGGTTATTTCTAATTGGTAATTGATGCTAGGCTTTCTGCTCAGGCTGTTTCTTCATAGGCTTTGACTACGAGCAGTTCAAGACATCCTTCACTTGGATCCACAGGCCTGAAGCCCTAATTATTGGAAATATGGCTCTGTGATGACAGTTTGTGATTCTCAGAAATGGATCATGTTCTCGTCCCTCACCAGAGCAGCTTCTTTGGTCAGTGAATGGCGGTTAATACAGGGACTCACCTTTGCCCAAAGTTCAGGCAAGAAGTGATGGTAGACTGCTCAGCCCTCAATGTGACATCTGCATCAAAATCCGTCCCCAAGGCTTATAACAGAGGGGGAGTAGGAGAGACATTGGAAGGGAGACATTAGAAGGAAGGTCTAGGAGGAAAAATAGTGGGATTTGATCAAAATACATTATGTACATGTAGGAAATTCTCAAAGAATAGGTACATCATACATACATACATACATACATACATACATACATACATACATATATACATATATAGTATCATAAGAGAAAAATGAAATGGAACACACTGTTGAGTAAACATCCTCATTCAGGGGCCTGTGTCACACTCTCTTAAGAGGCCACACATGAAGTTGAAATTGACATTCATAGAGTCAGTAGGTTGAAAGGCGGCTTTACATACTAACAGCAGGGTCATAGCATCCTTCTGGCTTTCTTGTCAAACTTTAGTCCTTAAATGCTTACCTTTATGCTCCTGGGTTCTGAAGCTTGCTCATTTCTATCAGAGTGATTTGTTGGGTAAAACCTTGGCTTCTAAAGATTGTCTGAAGTCTGCTCCTTGAAGGCAGACACCCTAGAAATTTGGATCCAAACTTACTTGTTTGTATTTGAAGTGGCTGAGATACAAATATCTCTAGGATTTTGACTACCAAATGTAGGATCCAGCTTTATGGCACTGGAAGGGTTCTCTGGGTTCTTATATGATGTAATGTTGATGGTTTTCTGTCTTCTACAAGGAATTAGACAACACATAGAAAAAGCAGCAGTGACAGAATGGAGCTGATAAAAGTGAGAGTGAAAACACAGAGCATACTGTAGAGACAGGGAACAGGCTCGTGAAAGCATGTGGTGGAGAGAACCAAGTTCTTTCTGAGGTTCTTTTTTAATGAGTGCAGGTGGAGAGAAGAGCCAATCCCTAGAGACAGAAGATGGACAGATTCTTAACTTGATTGACACAAGGGCTGGTATATAACTTTTGACAGTCTCCCTTTACACTGGTAGATCGCATAATTTTAAGCATATGTTCATCCTATCATGTATTTGGATGAGATAATAAATACATTTTGTTTGTTTGTTTTCTTACAATCATTTCAAGGACAGACTGGCCTTAACTATGCTTATGTTCAATGTTGGTCTAAACTGGCTTCCAAAGAGCTTTATTTAAAAAATATATATGTGTGTGTGTGTGCCAACTTGCAACTTGTCTGTGTATACCAAATGAAGGCAGGTGCCCAAGGAGACTAGAAGAGGGGCATCAGATGTCCTGGAACTGGAGTTAAACGTAGTTATGAGCCACCAGATATGGGTGCTGTGGACTTCGAGGTCCTCTGAAAAAGCAGTAAGTGTTCTTAACTACTGAGCCATTCTCTTTCCCTCCTCACACCTCCTCTAGCTCCTCCTCCTTCCCTTTTTCTTCTTCTTTTGAGACAGGGTCTCATTATGTAACCTTGACTAGCTTGGAGCTCAATATGTAGACAGACTGGACTTAGGGATCTGTTTGCCTTGGTAACCTGAGTGCTGGGTTAAAGGTATGTTCCACCACACCCGGCACTAATCTCTTCTTTTACCAGGACGTAACTGGCTATGAATCACCCACAGAAGAGGAACTGCCCTGGTTGCTAGGCTGACTCTATGCTTGCCTGCTTCACCCAGTTTCTGAAGTGGGACATCCTACTCTTTTTAGTAGAATTAAGTTGCCAATGAAATTCCAGTGTCTGCTAAATGTTCACATAGATGTGTAGCATGTTAAATTAAGAAACAAACAAGTTGGTTGGACTTTCCAGTAGTTTATCAGACAGAGCAGTGGAGTTAAAGACGGAGGGACCTGACACTGAAATGTTAGGGTGATCTGGTGTGGAAGGGTCATGCTTGAGATGCACCCCATTTCCAGTAGAACACTTAGGGAGCTGGTGCTGCAGGGAAGGTTTGAGTGCTGGATGGCTCTTCCTGATTGGCCAGGACCAGGGCAGCCAGACCTGTTGTCAGATTTTGTTTCCAGTTGCAACTATTTTGGAGGTAATAATAGTTAAGTCGTAGATGGCTCTTATGTGATGCTGGCAAATGCGGCTCTGTTGATTTGTTTGCCACCACATCCTTTGGTTCAAAAAAGTCTAACAAATCAAGTAATTCTTCTTGAAGGCACCAAATTGGTGCAGACACATTTTTGATAAATCTCTAACAGGGATCAGAAGCACAAATCTTTTTTTTTGAATTATCATTTAATAATTTTCATATATTTTGATCCTATTTCCCCCCAACATCCCTCCTGTGTCCTTCACACCTCTTTACCCACCCAACTTCATGTTCTCTCTCTCTTGCTTAACAAAACAAAACAAAACAAAAACAACCCAACCAAAAAAAAAAAAAACCCACAAAAAATGAAAGTAAAAACAGACAAACCAAACCAGAAGAAGAAGCAGAAAGAGGAGCACCCCCCCCAAAAAAAAAGAAGGAGAGAGAGAAAGAAGAAAAACAAACAAACAAACAAATCGAGAAGAACACCAAGAAACATGGAATCTGCTTCCTATTGACCAGCTATTCCTAGGCATGGGGCCTGCCCAAGAGTGTGGTCGTTATACCCAGTAAAAGTCCATTAGAAAAAACTTGGTTTTCCATTTTTCCAGTTGCAAATAGCTTCTTAGTTAAGAACAAGCCTTTGTGTCCACTTCTATGTGCTGAGATTGGTTTGAATCTGAGAGGCACAAATCTCTGAACCTAACAGCTATTTTTACCCAATGGCTCCTTCATTCTCAGCCTTCGTATCTGAGGATGGACAGTGCTGATGACTGTTGTTTATCATGTCATGGAGAGTGTCAGACAGGAATGGCTGGTAGAGAAATTTTTGGCTTTGTGTAAGACTAGCAAAAGTTAGAAAAATTTAAAATCAATGTCTTATGCTCTTTGTAGAGCAAACAAATACAACTTTAAAACAACACAAAAATAAATATCTCTGTGGTCTTCCATTCCCTCACAAATAACCTCAGCACAAGAGCATCAGGCATGGTTCCTGACCTTGCAGCACATGCGAAGTCCTGGGTGCAAGGCCCAGCATCCCTCCATCAGGGTGGGGCCAGTGCAAGGAGTTTTGCAGTTGTTTTTCTGACTTGCGCCCCCTCCTCCCAACACAACTGGCCTGGAGTTCACTCTGAAGTCCAAGCAGGCCTTAGGTATGTGCTTCCATGCTGGCATGACCCAGTTCTCCTTGCTATTCCCAAGGATATTTCACTCCCTGCTCCCCTCTGCATCTGCAAGTGGCACCCTGGACTTTACATAGTACAGAAAAGCAATATACAGACCTCCTCCTTGGTAAGATAATGCAGGTTAGAAAATAAAGCCTCTCATTACTTGACCTGGGCTATCTTCATCTAAAAAACAAAATTCTTCTTTGTAACATTTAGCAGCCATGATAATAGCACTAGCAAAACATTTATGTTTTTCAGTTCACTCTATGACTCATAACACAAAACTGGAATCTTTTTATTTCCATTTGATGAGAACAGAATCACCATCCTGGGTGTTACCAAGTCGAGCTGTGCATGGTAGCCAGCAAGTCATGAGAGGATGGCTCCTCATAAGAGCATGGGGAGCCTAGACTGTTTACTGAGACTCTGGAACGAGGGTGGTCTGTCTGGGTGTTTCCAGGGTGGATCTGGTGTATCACGAGCATGGTGTTGCTTGATGAGCTGGAGTTAAATACTGACTCACAGTGCTAATGGGTGCTGGGACAGGACCAAGCGTTAAATATCACTTCAGGAAAAAGCGTATTTGCACACACGCTGACAGTTCATTTCCAGGTGGGGCCTCATGCCTGCTCTGTGCGTGGTAACTTCAATCTTCCCACTGTGAAATTGTAGACAGCTTGTCTGTAGAGGCTTGGCCAGGCCTATTAATATTTATACATTCTATTCACACTCCAGTCACAGCATATAAGGTGCAGATCTTTCTGATTTGGAAGCTATTAAGATTCATGACCCCTTTAGCTATTTACTTCGTGTGGTGCGAGAGCCGCTGCAATCAGCTTACACTTAAGAAGAAGGTACAAATCATTACTGCTCAAATATTGTCCTGTATTGTGACCATTTGTAGTCCATCAAAAGTGTTAAGAATGTTAATGCATTCTTTTATCTCAAGACACAGGTTATTAGATGAGATGTTCTTCTCTTGGGATGGGATAGGAGAGTTACACCAAAAATTGCTTCTTAAATCCAAATTAGTGACTCGGATCGAAGCTTCATATGTTACTAAGAAGCAATATCTAATCAATTTTCCTCCTTGAGAGCAGACATTGATTGAACAGATGATGAGAATGAGGCTGTGAATGGGACAGAACAAAAGACAGTGAAATAACTAGGTAGGCATTTGGACCATCTCTGAAGAAATCCTATTCTCTTAACATATTAAGTTCTGTGTGCCTCTGGTTTACAAAGTATTGTGGAATTGGAGGTAGGCCTTATATTTAATTAATTTGTGGAATTATTTGGCATGTCTTATTGGACCCTCTGAGATAGCTAATCCTATTCTACTGAAATAGTCTTATTCAACTGAAAAAAATGACAGCATTGAGAGAAAATGGCTGGAAGAGGAGGAGTGAGAATGAATATTTGGTCTGAACTTACTACAGACTGGGTGTTTTATGGTGACTTGTTACTTGGAATTTCACAACAATCCACGAAGAAGGTACTATCTCTGCAGGCCAGAATCTTAAACACACCAAGTAACTTACCCAAGACCCACATAGTTCTCACACTCATAACTATGTCGTAATTCCAGGATGTTTTAAAGACATTGTTTGATTCCACACACGGGATCACGTGTGATGGCTTGGTCTGGTTACTTTCTGTTGCTGAGACAAAACATTCTGACCAAAGCAACTCAGGGGATGGTGGTAGAGTAGGGTTTGTATTCAGCTTTCAGTTTGTAATCTGCCATGGAGGGGAGCCAAGACAGAAACTCAAGAGACAGGAACTCAAGGCAGGAACTCAAGGCAGGGATCAGGGAAGAATGCTGTTTACTGGGTTACTGCTCGGTGGTTCTCTCTCTCTCTCTCTGTTTTTTCAAGACAGGGTTTCTATGTGTAACAGAGTCCTTACTGTCCTGGACTCACTTTGTAGACCAGGCTGGCCTTGAACTCACAGAGATCCCTCCCCTCTGCTTCCTGAGTGCTGGAATTAAAGGCATGCACCACCATGTCCTTGCGGGGCTTCTGTTTGTTTTCTTATACAACCCAGGACCACCTGCCTATGGGTGGCACCACCCACAGTGGTCTGGCCCCTCCCACAACAATCATTAATCAAGCAACTTCCCATAGACTTCCCTCTGGACCAATGTGATAGAGGCATTTCTCAACTTAGGTTCCTTCTTCCTAGATGATCTAGTTTGTGTCAAGCTGACAAAAAGCTAACCAGTGCATGGCTTCCCAAAGGCTATATTCTGTAGATTTTCACTTGCATGGGAAAGTATCTAATATAAAATGTGAGGCTGTGATTGCCTCAGATGACCCATTTGTTTGCTCTGATGGATCATTTGTTTCCTAACCTTTAATTCAAGGCAAGGCAAAGCTGAAAGATAACTCCTTCCTTAAAAATCTCCATGGCTATCTTCATCTTCATCCTTTCCACCATCTTTTCCCCACTCAGCCACTATCTACAAGGCAAATTATTAAAGTTATGTTGACCAATGCATTTTCAAATTTCCTCTCCTTGAATTGTCACATAAAACATATCATATATTTAGAGTCAAAGACCAAAACATTTTTGCAGCCATCCTATAAAACCATTGCAAACAAAATTCTAGAGGGCATTTACTCAACGTGTACCTAAGTTGAAAAACATTGTCTTTAAAATAACCAAATAAACTGCCTAACTGATAGCGCTTGTGCTAAAGATGAGTCAGATTGAAGTATGAAATTCCTTCATATCACCTAGTGTCTTTGTTGCTGAAATCTGGGGGTATTCTGACACTCTGCTTTCCTGACACTGTCTAATGTGGGGGTGCAGGAGTGGTGGGGGACAGTGGCCCCATAAAGGCTAAGGTGATTTCTCTTTAGGAAGAACTAGGGTGAGGTGGGGAATCAACGCTTCCACAGTGAGCATAAAGCATTGGCCATCTAAATTACGCTAAACAAGACACTACAGTGACTTGAGGCATCTCAGTTTGTTCGGTGTTTAGTTAAGTTGACTGCCCACTGAAATGGGTGAAATAAACCTGAAGAGGGGGAAGCGCTTAAGAAAATAAAATAATTCCCTTTAGATTGAAAAACATGAAAATAGTTTCATACCCAAATCAAAACTGACTTCAAAGAGCTGTTTCCTTTGTGTTGCTTTAGTTACCGTCTTTTTGCCCATCCGCTTTTCTGAAGAGCGGGCCGGGGATCAGAACTGACGGCCCAAGAAACAGCTTAAAGCCTTGGTGTCATTTTCCGCGCATGTTCTCTCTCTGCTTGAGAACCATCTCTTCCCTTTGAGAATTAACCCTACAGACAAGGTTGTTCTGTTTCAGTCGGGTTCACAGCCCATGAGGTCACTTGGAGATAATTAACTTTGTCAAGACAAGCAACAGGAGTGATACCACTAGCAGCCGTCTCAGAGAGACCAGAATAACACAGGCTTTGTGTATGACTGTCCATCAGCTCCCTGTTAGTAGAAGGTTGAAAGCAATGGATATTAATTTCTGTTTGGTTTTGCAGCTATGCACTCATAAAACATCCTACAGTAGTTAAAAAACCAGCCCTTCCATTGTGTCTTGTCACCGGGAGAAGGTTGAAGTGGGATTTTTTGTATGTCTTCAGTCATCCGTTTGGCCCCCTGAGTTATTCTCATTCAACACAGCCATTTATACATTGTCAGAAGTATCCAAGGTCCCAGGCATTCTAATATAGTTAATTTCAAAATAAAGAGGAAATGACGCAGGCTTGCTCCCTAACTGTATCTCAAGTCTGTTTTCTGAAGCCATTGGTTTTGGTATTTTAGAAGCACTAACAAACACAAACATCTAGCATGCTACAATTGGAATTATTAACTTTATTGAAATGTTGATAGTTGTTACCCAGATATTATGTAACAAAACCACAATTCTGCCTCTGGTCTTTTGAGCCCAGAGTCTAGTCTTACTTTTAAAGATTTATTTTTATTTACATGTATGTACATGAGTCTGTGTCTTTAGGCCACATGTGTACAGGTGTCTGTAGAGGCCAGCAGAGAGTGCACCTGGAGCTAGAGTTACAGGAGGTTATGAGTGGTCTCACATGGGTTTAGGAGCAGAAGTTTGGGTCCTCTGGAGCAGTATGTTTCAGCTATCTCTCCAATATCCACCCCCTAATTTTTCCTTCCTTCCTTCCTTCCTTTTCTTTCTTAAAATTAATTTATTTACTTTACATCCTGATTACAGCTTCCCCTCCCTCCTCTCTTTTCAGTCCTTCCTGCCTTCTTCCCCCCTCACACCCCATCCTCTAGTCCTCCCTTTGTCCTCAGAGGAGGGAGGACTCCGTGGATAGCAACCCACCTTGGCATATCAAGTTGCAGGAGGACTAAGTACATCTTCTATTGTGGCTAGTTAGGGGAAGGGACCCAAAGGCAGGCAACAAAGTCAGAGACAGCTCCCGCTTCTGCTGTTAGGAGAACATGAAGACTGAACTGCACAAATATTACATATGTTTTTCTTGTGCATTGTATCATACTCTTTCTGCCTTTTTAAAACTATGTGTTCATCTTAACTCTTCTTCTGGCTAGCTGGCTGGGGAGTCCAAGAGCATGTCACAGGCATTTGCTGAGGCCTTCTTGCTACACCATATGATGGGCAATTAGATGGCATTAATAATAATAATGCCATAATAAAACCCTAATGCCCACAATAAGAGGGCATTCGAGTATTACATGGCAAGGATGAAAAGATATGAAGGTTCAAGTCTTTCTCCTTCTTTTTAGAAAGCCACTAATTCTACAATAGGGCCTCCTCCCTCTTCCAAAAACCTCACTTCCCATACCACGAACATGAATTTGGGGTTTACATTTTTAGCATACGATATTTTGTTAGGACATGATCAAAGCAAAGCAACCGATTAGCTGAAGTTTAGCTCAACAAGCTAAACTTCTTTATGTTTTCTGAACAGCCCAATTCTAGGAAAATTTGCATTTAAAATTCTAAAATATCTAAATCATTAATGTAAAAATTGGAAGAACTTGTATCCTATTGGTATTTTAAAGTAGACAAACTTAGAAAAAAAAATCCAGTGTTATGAGGAAAGAGATGGAAGAAAGATTTATAAAGTTCAAATATTATTCGTTTCTTTTATTTGATCAGCCTGCCTCTATCCACAGACAATTCTTTTATCTTTTTTCCTAGGCTTAATTCCTCTGTCTCATCTCTAGAAATTGTTTTTGCAGGATGCTTTTATTATTAGATTTCTTAAAAAAAATACGTGTATCAAGGACAATAATACACCTCTTTTTGTTTTCCTCTGAGACAGAGAAACTGCTGGCTCTTCAGCCTTACCTGGGCTCTTAGAACACAGTCGGGGTGGGGTCTTTCCAAACCCCCAATAATGGTTTGAGTGTTAACGGAGGGAATCAAGGAGAACCGGCAGTGCCCTGTGATTCCAGGTTTATTTTATTACATGTCAGCACAGAAAATATGAGGGGTTCAAGTCTTTTACAATCATTTAATTCAGTTCGGGTCTTTACTTTAATAGGCTTGACTGCAAGACTGTCTCATCCAGACAACAGCAATCAGCTGCCTAATTTATCCGGCCTTTGAGAGGAGAAAGTTTGCTGATAGTAGGGGATGCCGCTTTCTCTGGAAGAGCTCTTTAAACTGAGCATGTGACCCTTGAATAGTGTGAGGAGATTTTATGCCAACTTCAACTGGAAGTAAATCTTAAACCTTATGATTTAAACACATGTTTATGTGTTATTAGAATCTGGATTAGTCTGAAAGGTTCAGGGGAAGAGAACTATGTGAGGAGGCCTGAGGGGAAGGCCAGGGAGGTGGATTCCCACAGAGAACCCAAGTCATGAGATGGACTTGCTGAAAGGGCAGACTAACCAAAAGCCAACCTAGAGACAAGGTGGGCCCAACTTCAGAGCTACCTGGGATGCTTTGCTATGTTGACCAGGTGAATGGAATAGTCTCTGTGATGGTTGATATTGACTAGTAACTTGACAGGACCTAGGATCACCTAGGGGACAAATTCATGGCCATGTCTGTAATGGAATGTCTTCTTGATTGGGTTAACTGAGGAGGGAAGATGGGCATCATCATTTCACGGGCAGATGTCCTCAACTGAGTCAAAACCAGGAAATGAGCACAGCCTCGTCTCTTTCTGCTTCCTGACGGGATACAGTGAGATCAGCTGACCCAAGCTCCTGCCGCCCATCTAGCCTGCTGTGGTGGACTCTACTACTGAGCTGTGTTTCAACATTGACTCCTCTTCTGTAAGTTGTTTCTGAATATTTCTGTCATAGCAAAAAGCAAAGCAACTGAGAGATTTTGGTAAAGGTCAGCCATAGAGTCTGTAGGACATGTGGCAAACCCAGACTTTGTGCTTTGCCTACAGTCAGGGCTTAGTTCTTTTCAGTCAGCTCAGGAAATAAAATTAACCATATGTATTTGTGTGTGGAAACACTTTTGGACACTTGATATTTACTGAACACCAAGTGCTGGGCTTGTGCATTTTCTTACACACCAAAATGCCCATAGTGATCAGTAAAGTGATTTTCTATTAATAATAATTAACTAATTACCTAATTAATTAATTAATTGTGTATGTACCTAGGGTATGTGCACACTGCATTGTGTATGGAGGTCAGAGGACAACTTGCAGGAATCAGTTCTCTCCTTCCACCATGAAGGCTCTGAGGATTAAACTCAGGTTACCTGTTGAACCATCACATTTACCCCAGTGTGTGTGTGTGTGTGTGTGTGTGTGTGTGTGTGTGTGTGTGTGTGCATGAGCACACACAGGAAGCAAATTGGACTCCATCAAACCAAGAAGCCTTTGATCAGTGAAGAAGCAGTAAATAATATGGAAAGCCAGTCTGCAGACTAGGAGAAAGTACCCGTGAACTACATATGTGATCAGAGGTTAATATCTAAAATATGTAAAGGACTCAGACTGCCTAGTAATATAAATGAAGAATCTCGTTAAAAGCCAGGCAAAAGACTTGAGTAGACATTTCTCCAAAGAAGACTTACAAATGGCCAACAGGTGTGTGAAAGAGAGTCATCAGGGAAATGTTAATGAAAGCCACAGTGAGGTAGGACATCACACCTGTAAGGATGGCTGTGACCAAAGAGGAAGAGTTAGCTGATTCTGACAAGGATGTGGAGGAAAGGGACCCAGAGTAGGTGAGCTTGATTTTCAGCCCAACTGCCTGTAGCCCCAGCTTTAGTGTGGCCCTATGCCTCTGAACTCCGCGGGCCCTTGTGTGCACATGTACCTGCACATTCTCTCTCTCTCTCTCTCTCTCTCTCTCTCTCTCTCTCTCTCTGTCTGTCTGTCTGTCTCTCATACACAACTAAAAGTAAAATTTACTTACCACCTTCAGGCTTTAAGGATACATATCATACTTTCTGTAGTAGTGGCGATGTCGAATTCAGTGTCTTGTATGTACTGGGAAAATGATCACTCTGCCACTGAACTATATTCACAATGTAGGAAAATATTTTATAATATGTATTCTGAATTTAGAATTATAAATATTACTGATATTTACATTTTGAAATAAGTGTAATAGATTCCCTGGGAACACAGAATCCTTCTACTGAATGAAAGAAACACACGTTAACATCAAGGATAGACATCACCATAGGCTAAAAGGATGGAAAAAGAAACTCTGAGCAAATGGACTACAAAAAATATGATATTGCTTCAGAGGAAGAAAACTGGCATAGCTATTTTAGTATCTGAAAAAATAGACTTCAAACCAAAACTAATCAGAAGAGATAGGGAAGGACACTACATACACATCAAAGGAAAAAAATCCACCAAGAGGATATTGGAATTATTAACATCTATGCACCAAACACAAGGGCACCAAGTTCATAAATGAAACACTATTACAGTTTAAATCACATATTGATCCTCATTCACTGATAGTGGGAGACTTCAATACCCACCCTCACCAATAGAAATGTCATCCAGAAAAAACTACACAGAGTCAAGTGACTTCATTAAACCAAATGGACACCACAGACATTTACAGGGTATTTCTCACAAACACGAAAGAACATACCTTCTTCTCAGCACCTCGTGGGGTGTTCTCCAAAACTGGCCATATACTCAGACACAAAGCAAGTCTCAACAGTTACAAGAAAATTGAATACCCTGAAACTATCTGACCACAGACTAAAGCTGGGTATCAACAACAGCAGGAACAACAGAAAGTATACAGACTCATGGGAAGCTGAAAAACTCACTACCAAATGAAAAATACGTCAAGACAGAAAGTAAGAAAGAGATTAAAGACTTCCTAGACTTGAGTGAGAGTGAACACATAACATTCCCAAACTTATGGGACACAATGAAGGTGTTTGTAAGAGGCAAGTTCGCAGCACTAAGTGCCTTCATGAAAAAAGCTGGAGCAGTCTCACACTGGCAGCTTAAAAGCATAACTGAAAGCCCCAAAACAAAAAGAAGGCGTTGCACCCAAAAGCAGTAGGTGGCAAGAAATAATCAAGGGGTGAAATCAATAAAATAGAAACAAGTAAACAAAATACCCCCCCCCCAAATCAATGAAACAAAGAGTTGGTTCTTTGAGAAAATCAGTAAGATTGACAAACCCTTAGCCAAATTAACTAAAAGGCATAGAAAGAATATATAAATTAACAAAATCGAGATAAAAGGGGGCATAACAATAGATACCAAGGAAATCCAGTGAATCATAAACATGAGCTTAAAACTATACTTCACCAAATTGGAAATCTAAAGAAATGGACAATTTCCCCAGTACATACCACCTACCAAAGTTAAATCAAGATCAGATAAGCAATGTAAACAGATCTATAACTCCTAGTGAAATAGAATCAGTCATTAGAAAAAAATCTCAGAGCCAGACAGTTTTTATCACAGAATTCAGCCAGACTTTCAGAGCAAAGTTATTATCAATACTCCTCAAATTCCACAAAATAAAAACAGACAGAATATTTCCCAATTTGTTTTGTGAGGCCACAGTTATCTTGATACACAAACCATATAAAGACTCAAAAAAGAAAGAGAATCACAGACTAATTTCCCTTCTGAACACAGATGCAAAAATTCTCAGTAAAATACTTGCAAACAAAATCCAAGAACATTTCAAAAAGATTATCCACCATGATCAAGTGGATTTCATCCCAGAGATACAGAGATGTTTCAACATACACAAATGATAAATGTAATCCACCATACATACATACTGAAAGACAAAACCACATGAGTAGCTCATTAGATGTAGAAGAGGCCTTTGATAAAAGTCAACACCACTTCATGATAAAAGTCCTGGAGAGACTAGGGATACAAAGGACATACCTTAAAACAATGGAAGCGATTTACAGCAAGCTCACAGCCAACATCAACTTAAATGGAGACAAGCTCAAAGCATTTCCAATAAAATCAGGAGCAAGACAAGACCATCTATTTTTCTCATATCTACTCAATATAGTACTCGAAGTCTTAACTAGAACAATAAGGAAGTTGAAGGAGACTAAGGGAATGCAAATAGGAAAAAAAGAAATCAAAGTACCTTTATTTGCAGATAATATTACCGTATATATAAGTGATCCTAAAAATTTCACTGGAAACTCCTACAGTTGATGAACACTTTTAGCAAGGCAGCTGGATACAAAATTAATATGGTAAAATCAAACTGAGGCAGAAACCAAGGAAATAATATCTTTCATAATAGCCTCAAATAATATAAAACAACCCAGTGTAACTCTTACCAAACAACTTAAAGTCTTGTGATGAAGACTTCAAGACATTGAAGAAAGAAATTGAAGATATCAGAAGATGGAAGGATCTCCCATGCTTATAGATCTGTAGGATTAATATAGTAAAAATGTCCCTCTTACCAAAAACCAATCTATGGATTCAATGCAATCCCAAATGAAATTCTAACACATTTCTTCACAGATTTGAAAGCACAATTTCAACTTCTATGCAAACACATACAAAAATCCCAGGCTAGCTAAAACATTCCCAAGTAAACAAAGAACAACTGGAGGTATCACCATCCCGTTTCAAATGGTACCACAGAGCTATAGTAATAAAAAGAGTATGGTATTGGAACAAAAGCAGACATGTTGATAAATGCCATTGCATTGAAGACCCAGAAATAAGTTCATACACCTATGGATATCTGATTTTTTTATAAAGAAGCCAGAGATACACACTGGGAAAAAAAAGATGATATCTTCAACAAATTGTGCTAGTCATACTGGATGGCTGTATGTGGAAGAATTGTAAATAGCAACATACTTTTCACTCTGCATGAAATTCAATTTCAAATGGATCAAAGACCTCAATGTAAGTCCAGATACACGGAGAGAAGAGAAAGTGGCGAATAGCTTTGAACTCATTGGCACAGGAAAGACGTTCTGAACAGAACACCATTAGCACAGACACTAAAATCAACAGTAAGGGGACCTCATGAAACTGAAAACCTTCTGCACTGCAAAGGACACTGTCAATAGGACAAAACAGCAGACTACAGAATGGGGGAAGATTTTTGCTGACTACACATCTGATAGAGGGTTAATATCTAAACTACACAAAAAACTAAAAATAGTGAATATCAAGAAAACAGATAACCTAATTTAAAATAAGGTGCAGATCTAAACAGAATTCTTAAAAGAGGAATGGCTGAGAAACAAATGGCTGAGAAATAGTTAAAGAAATGTTCAACATCTTTAGTCATCAGAAAATGCAAATACTTTGAGATTTCATCTTATATTTGTCAGAATGGCCAAGATCAATAAAACAAATGACAGCTCACACCGGCACGCATGAGGAATAAGGGGAACACACATCTATTGCAGGTCTAGTGCAAAATTGTACAGCTATGGAAATCAGTGTGGCAGTTCCTCAGAGCCTTCACCCCTACAGAGTAGTGTTCCTGATACTGGAAGGTACTCTGCATGCTACCAAAGGTAGGCACCAACCCAGCTACAAATGCTTCTGTCTACAATGGTGACCTGCTTGCAAGATACACTGATGCAACAGTGGCACAAAGGTCGTGACAGTAACCAACCGAGATCTGATTTGTTTTAAGGCGCACTCCATGAGATGGAAGCCCTCCCTGACATGCTTGGTTGACCAAGAACCTGAGACTAGGTAAGTCAGGGAACTGGGGGAAAACCAAATGCTGTTTGACTAAGGTACAGAGCAATAAAGTGACTTCTAATGACATTCTGCAATAACCATAGACCAGTGCCTTGCTTAGCCATCACCAGAGAATCTTCCTCCTGCAGCTGATGGGAACAAATACACAGTCCCACAGCCAACGTACAGAGAATGAGAAACCTTGGAACTCTCAGCCCTAATTGGGATGTCGCCATCAAATCCCTGCCCTCAAGTCTTAGGGAACTCAGGGAGGAGGAGGCTAAAAGATTTTAAGAGCCAGAGGGGATGGAGGACACTAAGAAAACAGGGCCTGAACACAGCATGACCCATCCACCTTTGAAATCAGAGACTGTGTCAGCATGTACAGGTCCTATGTGGGTCTGCACTAGATGGGGCCCTAGAGCCGAGAGGAGAAGTGGACACATGCTCCCAACCCTAACCCAGAAGCTAGCTTCAATTGATAATCATTTGCCAAATAAAATAAACTAAAATTAGTCTTCCCTAAGGGAATTCCACTGGGGAAACAAACCACTCTTTCCCCCCCACCCCCGCCCAACATAATATTTTTATTGATTATTTGGGAATTTCGCATCAAGCACCTGAATCACACTCACTCCCAGTCTCCCCAGCTCTGCCCCCCCCCCACTCTTGTGATCTCCCTTTCCCCTAAAAAAGAAGAAAATAGAGCCCAATTTGTTTCCCATATACTCACTGGAGCATGGTCAAATTCCCAGTGGCCAGCCCCTTAAGGAACACTGAGTCCTTCCCCACCAGCACCTAGCCAGAACTGTCACCCATGGGGGGCTACACAAGCCATTCTTACCTGAAGGCCCAGCAGTGGATGGCTAACACAAAACGACCTCAGTTGAATCTTTGGAGGTTGTTTTGTCTCATCTTGTGTCAGGGCATTTTCTTTTTAAAATTTTGCCGGTTCTTTACATATGTATATTATGGCTTCTGGCTTTGTGTTTTGATGGGGTGGGTGCCCGTGCGTGTGAACGTGTGTGCCTCTGTGCCTGTGTGGGTTTCTTCTACTTTTACTTTGGCTTTTTTTCCCTGTATTTGTTTTGCCCTATTATGATTTGCTTGGTTTGTTTTAGCTTATCTTATTGTATTATTATTCCTTGGATATCTGTTTGTTTTCTAAGGAGAGACAGAAAGGGTGTCGATCAGGTGGGAGGGGAGGTAGGAGGAACTAGGAGGGGTTGTGGGAAGAAAAACCATAATCAGAATATATTGTATGAAAATTTCTCTTTTTAATAAAAGAAAAATATTAATAGCTTCGAAATATGTTCCACTAGCCAAAACTAATATCCATGAGGAAATTTTGGCATATTTATAGCCTTCTATAAGAGTGGCCATCCTTGGTCTTTAAGCTGTGTGGAGAGATCTGCTTTGAACATGTTTTCCCTATGGTGCTGTGGAGCAAACACACAGTAGGAAAGATATCTGTTATATAAAAAGAGTGTAATCCATCAAAACCCAGATAAATAAGTTTGTAAAACTAAGAATAAAACAGTATTTCTATATTTAATCATTATAACAGGAAAGATTATCTTTAAGTATAGTTTTTAGATATTGCTCATATGAGTATAATTCTAAAATAATATGTTTGCGACTTTTGCAAATAGTCTTATAAAGTAAAGCCTTATGAAATCACCAAAACCAAGATAAACGAAATAATAAATCACAAGAATAAAATGTACATTTAGCCTTGCTCACCCTTTCTCATGAACACCCATGATGTATGTATAAATACTTATTTACATATCTGAATAGATTTACCTTATTGGTTTACTTTCCTTTCCTTCTATTTTTGTGGCATATATGTGTGTATGGTGTGCTTGTTTGTGCAAAATCATATTCACATGTGTGTATGTACATATATGCACATATGTGTGTGTGCATTTGTGCGTGTGTGCATGAACATGTGTATATCCATGTGTAGAGGCCCAAGGTTGATGGCAAGTGTCTTCCTCAGTCACACCCCAGTTTATCAAGGCAGAGCCATAGCTCATTTTGGTGTTCACAGACTCTGGCTAGTCTAGGTATCCAGTTTAACTTGGGGTTCCCCAGTCTTTGCCTCCTGAATGCTGGAGTAACAAATGGCTGCCCCACCTGCCTGGTTTTCCTGTGAGTTCTGGGGATCTGAACTCTGGTCCTCATGCTTGAGTGACAAGCTTTTTATTCACGCCCTCAGTAGCACCCTCTCTCCTCCCCTGCTTTTTTCTCGTTCCTGAACCCAGGGTGTCATACATTTAGACATTCTTTCACTGAGTCACATCTTCAGCCCTTGTTCATCTTCCATTTAAGTATTTTAATTATAGTGTGTATTATTATATTCATTTAATTATATATACTGTATACATATCTATAAAACACATATATATGAGTCAAGTGCTTATATAAAAAAACTCATATCACACACCCGTATGAGGCTAAGGCCCCATATAAAACACCCCTGTAGTCACTGAAGGAAGGAACTTTGCAGGCTTATTAAGCATTGGGTGAGTGAGTCGAGAGAGGAACACTGCAAAATGTTCTACTTCCAAAATCCTGGCTCGCTTTCCTTATTGCATTTAATCATATGTGTGGCCTAATCAAGGTGCTTGATACAATTACCTAAAAACATATACTGATTTTTCCCCTCCCATTCTTCACAGTATCTATAGTATATGAGCAAAAATTGTTTCAGATGTCTCGTTTATTAAAAAGGAAAACATTCCTTTGGGGATGGTGCCTTGGATTTCTTTAGTGTGACAACTGCCTCAAGCCTTTCCTTGTTGAGACATTTCATATGATTCTGGTTTTTTATTCATTTAGGTCAGTGTCTCTCAACCTGTGGGTCACAATCCCTTTAAGGGTCAAACGACCCTTTCACAGGGGTCGCCTAAGACCATCGTAAACACTTATATTTATATTATAATTCATGACAGTAGAAAAATTACAGTTATGAAGTTAGCAACAAAGATAATTTTATGATTGGCAGTCACCACAGCATGAGGAACTGTATTAAAGGGTTGTGGCATTAGGAAGGTTGAGAACCACTGATCTATCTCGGTCACAGAAATGGTCCTATTGCTGGGCCTAGTAAAGAGAGGTGACAGGTATAATAGAATATGGTTTTTGCTGTTTACAACTAGGCGAATGTGTTCTTAAACTCTGAGCCTGCTCTAGAAGCTGTAGTACATGACCCTTTGTGCTGTCTTGCTCTCAGTCACACTCGGCAAAGCCCCAAACCATGGTGTCAAGGACTAACACTGTGCTCAATGGCTTTCAGTTCCAATCTGAAGAATTCTTGATCATTCCACTCATGGTACATCCCACAGTAGAGAATGTCAAGCACACAGTTGCCAACGTGCCAAATACTCCTGAAACTACACACATTTCTTTTATTTTTTTCCTTTATTTTTTATTTCTTCAAGTTACATCTCAATCGCAATCCCCTCCCTATTCCCCCTCCAGTCCCACCCTCCCACCCTCAACCCCCCATCCTCTTCCCTTTTTTTTTTTAAGTTTAAGGTATATCTTATTTCCCCCTACAGTTTCCCCTTTCAGTCCAAGAATTGGCTCTTTCTCTTATAATAATAAATACAATACAAAACAACAGAGGTAATTAGGCCACAGTTATGAGGGTTATATGGCTTAGCGTACATTCCCAATGTCCAGTCCATATGTATTTGGCACCTGACTTTAACATTCTACTATCTAACCATCTCCATGAGTTTAAAGTTCTATATCCAACTCAACATTCATACTAACTTGCAACACAATTTTAAAAACATCTTCTTAGATCTATAACACTCTCTTGACTCCTAAACAACTCAAAATTTAATTATGAGGCTCTAGCTATCTGTTCTTCAACCACCTCAGAGACCTGAGAGGGATAAATATATCTGATTTTATAGGAAGTACAGGGCCTGCAACTTCCAAAACTAAGAAATGACATACCAGTGGCTGCCTGGACAGTTCCCATTTTCTCTCCATACATTACAGCATCGATCTTCAGTCATTTGGCCCCGTTTCTCTGACAGACATTGATTGTAGAGAAGGGGTTATGAAGGACTTACCTACCCTGTCTTGGCAGAGCTAGGCTGTCGACTTACCTGCTTCCAGGTTTTGTCCTTTTTGGACAGCATTCTGTCTACAGTTGGGGCAAGGGGCTTTTCCTACCAAGAGATAGGCTTGCGACTAATTCAATCATCTCCCCCTGGAGTTTCTTTGATGCTCATCTTCTACTTGAGGTAGAATAGGGGGTGCTGTCAGGAGTTGATATGTCTTGATATAAAAAAATCTAAAGTTACGAAAACATCTTTGAATGCCGTATTCTGCAGATATCTTGAGGTTTTTGAAGAGGCCTTATCTATCTCTTATATTAGGGTAAGCAGATGTTGCTTGTCTCTTGCCGGTTTATTTCTGATTAGCTTAGAAAATAACTATAATAGGCTGTCATAGTACCTAACTGAATGACCGGCTTGCATAACTATTAGTTTGCATTTCTTAATTATCCTAAACAGTTTGTGACAATTAGTAGTAAAAGGCCGAAACATCACATTTCATTTTTTTTCTTTACCTCCTAACCCTTCCATCCCATTTCTCTGGGGTGGGGTGTCCTTATATAACAGTCCCTCATCTCAGTTGAGAGGTCGTATGAGGGCCAAGAGCCTCCTCATTCATTGGGGGTCTACGAAGCAGTACCATCAGTGAAAAGTGTCTCGTTGCCCGGGAGTGAGAACTACTAAACAAACAAACCAATAAGCAGACAAATAGATAAAAAAGACTAAAAAATAGAAAAAAATATAACTAATACATAAAAAATAAATAAAAAATAAAAATTAAAAATAAGAAGTCTATGTCCAAGTTCCCTTTGGTGTGTTAGTTGTATTGATACCTTCTACTATATAGCTAAAATCCTATTATAAGTGAATAGATGCCATATGCATCCTTCTGAGTCTGGGTTAGCTCACTCAGGATGAGCTTCTCTAGTTCCATCCATTTGGCTGAAAATTGCATAATTTCATTGTTCCTGATAGCTGAATAATATTCCATTGTGTAGATATACCACAGTTTTTTAACCCATTCTTCGGTTGAGGGACATCTGGGTTGTTTCCAGTTTCTAGCTATTACAAATAAGGCTGCTATAAACATAGATGAGGAAACTTCCTTATGATTCCATGAAGAGGCATTTGGGTGTATACCCAGAAGTGGTATGGCTGGGTCCTGAGGCAAAGCTATTCCAAGTTTTCTAAGATATCGCCAGACTGACCTCCATAGTGGTTGCACAAGCCTGCACTCCGACCAGCAATGGAGTAGGGTACCCCTTCTCCACACCCTGGTCAGCATGTGCTGTCATTTGAGCTTTTGTTCTTAGCCATTCTGACAGGTGTGAGATGGAATCTCAGAGTCGTCTTGAGTTGCATTTCTCTGATGATTAAGGATGTTGAACATTTCTTCAAGTGTCTCTCAGCCATTAGGGATTCCTCTTTTGTGAATTCTCTATTTAGCTCTGTCCCCCATTTTTTGATTGGATTATTTGGTTTCTTGGCATTTAATTTCTTGAGTTCTTTGTAGATTTTGGATATTAGCCCTCTGTCAGATGTGGGGTTGGTGAAGATTTTTCTCCCAGTCTGTAGGCTGCCGTTTTGTTCAAATGACAGTGTCTTTTGCCTTACAGAAGTTTTTCAGTTTCATGAGGTCCCATTTATTGATTGTTGATCTCAGGTCCTGAGCTGTTGGTGTTCTGTTCAGGAAGTTGTCGCCTGTGCCAATTAGTTCGAGGGTTTCTCCCACTTTTTCTTCCAGTAGATTTAGTGTGACCGGCCTTATGTTAAGGTCTTTGATCCACTTGGACTTAAGTTTTGTACAAGGTGATAAGTATGGGTCTAATTTCATTCTTTTACAAGTGGACATCCAGTTGGACCAGCACCATTTGTTGAAGATGCTGTCCTTCTTCCATTGTGCCATTTTGGCTTCTTTGTCAAAAATTAGGTGGCCATAAATGTGTGGGTCTATTTCTGGATCTTCAATTCAATTCCATTGATCTACTGGTCTGTTTCTATACCAATACCATGCTGTTTTTACAACTATTTCTCTGTAATACAGCTTGAAATCTGGGATGGTGATACCTCCAAATGTTTTTTTATTGTACAGGATTGGTTTAGCTATTCTGGGCTTTTTGTTGTTCCATATGAAATTGAGAATAGCTCTTTCCAGGTCTATAAAAATTGTGTTGGTATTATGATAGGAATTGCATTGAATCTATATATTGCTTTTGGTAGGATGGCCATTTTTATTATGTTGATCCTACCTATCCATGAGCATGGGAGATCTTTCCATCTTCTAAAGGCCTCTTCCATTTCCCTCTTCAAGGGCTTGAAGTTCTTGTTGTATAGGTCCTTTACTTGCTTGGTTAGAGTTACCCCCAGGTATTTTATGTTGTTTGTGGCTATTGTGAAGGGGGTTGTTTCCCTTATTTCTTTCTCAGTCCATTTGTTTGTTGTATGAAGAAGGGGTTCTGATTTTTTTGAATTAATTTTGTATCCAGCCACTTTGCTGAAGGTGTTTATCAGCTGTAAGAGTTCTCTGGTGGAATTTTTGGGGTCGCTCATGTATACTATCATATCATCTGCAAATAGGGATAATTTGACTTCTTCGTTTCCAATGTTTATCCACTTGATCTCCTTTAGTTGTCTTATTGCTCTAGCAAGAACTTCAAGTACTATATTACACACATTTCTTATACTGGGAAATTATATGAAGAGTAAATTCATCCTCCCTGCCCCCTCCCCGCCTTCAGACTATGTAGTTGAATCTTACTAAGAGAATCTTGTCATGGATTTCCTGATAAAGAACTTTACTACCCCAAAACCCCATATCCAACTTCAGTCCCTTTGAGAATTTCCCAGAGTAGATTTATGCAGAAAACAAAGGTATGGTAATGAGGTAGAAAAGCAAGACACACGCAATAGAACAGTGAGTTACAGAGCTAATTGCTATCAGTCTTCCTTTAATAAGATGAGTGGGTGGTATGGTAGCCGCTCTTTCACCCTGGAAATCCTGTTTGCTCTTCTGAAACCTTCCAAAATGATGAGACTACTTTCTTCTTCTTTTTTTTTTTAATAATTTATTTTTTATTTCTTCAAGTTACATCTCAATCACAATCCCCTCCCTACTCCCCCATCCAGTCCCACCCTTCCACCCTCCTCCCCCTCAACCCCCCCATCCTCTTCCCTTTTTTTTTTTTTTTTTTTTAGTTTAAGGTATTTATTTCCTCAGCTGTGTGTCTCAAAACACAGAATGGAGCGTACTAATTGGAATGATTCCTTTTCTTTTAAAATGATTTTATTCCAGGTGCTGTGTTAGTAACTTTGCCATAGAAAGCCTCAAAATAGTGAATAAAATCACAGTAAGATTCCTTGAACTCTATTCCACTAAATGAGAAGGCTGGATGCTGCCGATTAAAGTACCGGAGAGTAATGAAGCCCCTGAGTGCTAGCCATACTCCACTCTGAGGTGAGCCCTGAGGTACCCCTCTATTATGGTCTGTCCCTCCTGAGTGTGGGGAGAATCTATGGCTTCTTCTCATCATTAGAATCTGCTAACGGAAGTGAAGAACCACTCCTTTGAGTATATTTTCTTATGTGACACAAGTATCGTCCCCTCCCCCACTCCTTTCTCTCTCTCTCTCTCTCTCTCTCTCTCTCTATTAGGTTGGTAAGGAACTCACTCTGTCAGCCATACTAGTCTAGACTTTGGGGTTTACTGGCCAGCCAGCCTACTCTGCAAGTCTGAGGTCCCAGTGAGAGAAATTTCAAAAAACCAAGGTTGACCACTGACCTCCATACATATGCACAAATGTAACCCTCATCTCACACAAATGTACTTCCCCATGAGCATACACAAATAAGTAATTAAAAAGAAAATCATTCAATGATTAATTATAAAGGTAAATCTTGATAAGGAAGACTTTGTTCAGAGCCAGCACCATAAACAGAGGAACCACAACAATGGAATTCTGCATTGGGTGCTGAAAGTGGACTTTGTTCTGAAAACGGCATGTACAAGTTTGAACTCATGGCCACAGGACAGGGCAGATACTGATGGACAGAAATCTACTAAGAGATAACAGCAGTAGTGTGAGAGTAGTAACAATAACCTACTAGGATATTGTCAGGAGGAACCAGGCCAGATAAAAATGGCTGGTGGTGGGGGCAGGTCCTTGCTATTCAGCAGTTTTCTGGTTAAGACTGGAATTTATAAGAGTTGCACAGATGAACCTAGGGGAAGGTTCAGGAATCAGGCTAAAGTTTGATTAAGCTACGAATCTCTGTCAATCCACAGCATATTAATGTCATGACATTAGCAAAGTGTCATTATATCCATCACTCGACTTGGGAGGATGAAAGGCCCCAAGAGCCTGACTAAATATTTTACTTCTCAAATAAATATTTTTCATTCATGTAACCAGAGTCTAAGACTACATATTTGAATATGAAAGAGGTATTTCAGAGTAATTAGAATAATTATTTACAAGCAGGGTGTGTGACAGGCATAGGGAGGCATGGAACCGGTAAGCAGAAAGGCTTGAGACAGGCAGGCAGCATTCTTCTGATAAAGGATGCCATTCAGTAGTGGATAGCAGCTGGGAATAGGAGATCAGAAACACAATAGAGAAAGGTAATTTGAATACCGTCTCCTCTTGTGGGCTGGTGAGATGTCTGAATAGGTAAAGGGGGTTGCCATCAAACCTGATGATCCACGTCTGATTCCCAGGAATCACACAGTAAAAAGGAGTAAGAAAGGACTCCTGCAACTTGACCCTTTGATCTCCACCAGTGTGCTGGAGTACACAAATGTGTACACAGAGAGAGAGAGAGAGAGAGAGAGAGAGAGAGAGAGAGAGAGAGAGA
>CAJQZJ010032342.1:1356322-1377968 GCA_907164525.1 Lophiomys imhausi
GTGTGTGTGTGTGTGTGTGTGTGTGTGTGTGTGTGTGTGTGTGTGTGTGTGTGTGTGTGAGACATACTTCACACGCTCAGCACAGCACAGATGTCACCTGAGACTTCAGAAAAATCCCTATGACTTCCACTCTTGAGTCAGTTCACATTGGGTCAATTTAGTCTCCTGTGGTGAGATTCTCCCTTCAATTTAGTTACAGATAAGTTTAAGGAGACTTTTAGCAAAGAGACAACCTGAGATAAAAGGGGGCGGGAGAGATGGCTCAGCAGTTAAGAGCACTTGCTGCTCTTGCAGAGGACCTGAGTCAGCCTCCAGCACACACATGGTGGCTCCCAGCCACAAGTAACTCCAGCTCCTGGGGATCTGACACCTTCTTCTGGCTTCCATGGGCATTGCACTCACATTCATGCACATGTGCACACAAACACACTTAAATAAAAAATAGAATAAATCACTGGAAAATATAGAGACTGACTAGTTTCTAGATCACCACCCTCTTAAAGGGAGGCCAAAGTATGGATCTTACGGTGCTGGAACAACAATTGTGCACCATCAGATTTTAGAAAGTAGTCCCAAGAAAACCAGGAAAGAGTTTATACAGCAGAAACTGAGTCTTGAGGCAAACGAATAACAATGTGACTGATGACAACTGGGTGTTTTCAATAGTAGAAATGAGGGAAGGCTGTATACTGTGAAGAGAGTCACAAACTAAATTTCAGTCTCATTCTACCAAAGGATTTATTTATTTATTTAAGAATCTGCTTTAAGGTACTTTAGAGAAAAATGGAGAAAAACATGAAGGCTCTGGGTCCAGACACAGGAGGATAATGATTCAGGTTTCCTTAACAGTTTATGCAGATGGGCTCTGGAATGGTGCAAGGTCTCCAAATTCCACAGGGGTCCAGCTGCACAGAGTCAAAGGGCAGGAAGGACAGCCAAGGCCTGACCACGGGCAGTCACCACAGAACCAGCTTCAGCAGGCAGAGAAGCGCTGTGTTTTGCTGGGATGTGCATATCATAGTCTAGATCCCTCCCCCCCTGGATTACAGAGCTAGATTCAGATCCTCATGGCCAGCTTCTTCATCCAGGCACCCGAGGAGCGGTACAAGTCTAAAAGTGCCCAGCAGAACTTAGAGGCCTCAAACCAAATCACATCCGCTTTTGTCTTTTAATTGTCCTTCAGTTGCTTGAGCTCAAAACCTTGAAGATTCTGGGCCCTTTCTTTTCCACCCTCCATTCTGTTATTTGTCAGTCATATTTATCTGCAAATATGCTCACAACAGATTTGTTGCTACTTCCCTGCCCTGAGCCACTGTCACTGGTAATGGCTTCCTAACTGGTCTCTTCTTCCACCCACTTACCACTCACTGGCAGTCTGTCTTCATCGCGATGGTCAAAATTATTATTATTATTTTTTAAAACTCGTCAAAGCATATCACTCTTTAAGATTCTCCAGTGGTTCTCCAGGACCAGTCAATGCAAAAGACCTCACTATGATGAGCAAGGATCAACACGTTTTCTCTTTGTCTTCATCCTCCCCTGTTCTTCCTTCAGCATTTCTCTTCCACCCAGCAAGGTTATTCCTTATAACATGACAGCTATGTCCCTGCCACAGTGCCTTTGAACATGCTTATACTTCTGCTACTGTCCCAGAGAGTTGTCTGTTCTGAACCCTCACCACATGTAGGTTTTATTCAAATGCCACCTTTTTCCAGCAAGGCTTCTTTTAGGCATCATCTTGACTTCCCATCTCTCTCCATCATGTTATTTTATTTTGCTCTATGTATTTACCATCCTATATTTTTACTCTCTTCCTTGATTTGTTTATTCTCTGCAAAATCTCAAGAACCAAGGACAGTTCCTGTCTCAGAGTAGACAATACATACTTACTGGGAAATGAACGATATGTTCTATTGTATGCATAGGAAGTTCTCAGGTTGGGCTCTGTAATTCTTTTTTTTAACCCCAGGTTTTTATAGTTCATTTTGGGAACCAGAAACCTTATGCCACTTTGGGGGTCCTTGCCTTCATTTATATATACTCTTGAGGAGATTTTTGTGTAAAGAGATGGACACATGTATGCTGGTCATTTACACCATTCCTTGGTTGTAGAAGAGAGAGAACACTCTACTACCCACCTCTTCTCTCCCTAAGCACTCATGTTTTTTTTTTTTTTTCTTTCTCTTGAGCTTCATTAGTTTTCATCTCTTAATCATCATGTATTCTCTGGTAATGAAAGTCACACATCAGTGGCTTCCAGATCTTATGGGTCGGTTCTTCCTGTGTATCAAGAGCCTGACCTCATCATCAAATCTGTATCTACAGTTGTATACAGTTGGAAATGCCTTGAGAAGCCAAAGATATTTGGGAGTGTGACTTGGTGGCTGTTAAGAAACCTGAGATCAGAATATGGGATACCTTCTTTTGGGCACAGCAGCTGGAGGGGAGCCCATGTCCAGCTACCTCTCTGTTGTGGGATCGTGGGCAAACCACTTCCCTCTTCTTACCTCTCAGTTTCCTCTTTGTTGAAGTGGGTGTCCTGGGCTGACTTTCTCTGCTGTCCTCTGGTGTTAGAAAGCACCAGGCTCTCAGTAAGTGGCTGAAACCTTATGGCTACTCACCTTTCTTATTCATCATCGTAATGTAATACCTTTCCTTTGGGTAACACATTACTCATCTTTTCAACATCCACAGAACCCACTGCTGATCGCATTAGCTAAGAGCTATTCAGCACCTGAACCAGTCACTTTCCAGGGAGTGGAAGTGACACCAGAGTAAACACAGACAGCAGTTGTAAAAAGAGAGGAAGGAAAAGAGGCCAGACAGAAAAGGTGATGTTTTACTTCCACAAATAACGAAAATCCGGATGTTCACGTGCTTCTTCGAATTCCTCACACTTAAAAGAAAGCTTTGTTGCTTAAACTGTAATTTCACAGTCAATTAATTTGCTACACATTGTATGTTGTTTTCTGGAAGATGTCATTCTAGGTACCCACATCTCACAAACTGTGAGTGTTTTCTACCTCTTTAGGATGATTTATATTTAGCATCTGAGAGTAGGAACCTGGTTTATAGGGAAGAAAACTTCGGTCAAGCCAAAGGTGATGGCACAGGCTTCTAAGGCCAGGAGGCTGAGGCGGGACAACCCCAGGCTCAGGGGCAACCTGGGGTGCACACAGTCCTGTTTTAAAAGGACAAGGGTCAGAGATGGATGCATGTTAAGCATGGCCGGTCTATGACTCTGGGCTGCCAGAGCACAGCATCCGGCTCTTAGAAAGCGACCCCCCCTCACTGGTGCTTTTGATGCAGGGCGGCACTTCCTAGAAAATGGCAGGAGAGAGCCATGTGATTTTCACGGACATCTGTGAACAATGACCGAATGGAACTTGTTGGAGCTGGTTGGTTCCTGGAACAGGCAGAAGGAAAGAGGCCTAGGGTGTATGTCAGACTCATCACAGTTGACTTCCATCATGAGTTGGAGCAGTGATCTTGGAGGAGTCAAGTCAGCTGCTTGGCTGGTAGCTGCTCTTGAAAGTGGCGGGGTGACCATTGGTGTGTCTTCCGAGATTCTGACAGACTTGATTTGAGTCTTTTTTTTTTTTTTTTAGCTCTTTAAAGATTTATTTTTATTTTTTTTCTGACACATGTGGCATGTGTGTGTGTGTGTGTGTGTGTGTGTGTGTGTGTGTGTGTATATGTGTGTGTGTGTGTTTTCAGAAGCCAGAAGAGGGCACCAAAATTCTTGGAACTGGAGTTTACAGTAACTGATAGTGAGGTAGAAGAGCAGGAAGCTCTCTTAACCATTGAACCATTTCTGTAGCCCTAAATTCAAGATTAAAACACAACAAAACAAATCCTAGTTACTATTAGAGAAGGGAGTCATGGAAACACACAATTTTCACTTGCAAATACTTTAGAACATACATGTAACACAGATTTAAAAGGTTGGTAAGTTGTGTAGGTCTTTCATCTTGATAGAGTTTGTGAGGGATGGATAGCGTGTGTAAGACACCAGCCTGCACTAATGGCTTCTCCAATCACTTTAGGTGAAAAACAAAACAAAAAAACCCCCAAAACCAAACATTTTAAAGGTTATCGCTCAGTGTTTTAGTTCATGTCTGAACGAGGCCGTAAACTTCACAGGGCGAGTTTGTCTTTTCTGCTTTATGTCCTATGTACAATCACTCAGCTCTGTAAATTATAAGAATAAAAAAATAAGTGCTGACTCAACACATTCATCCATTTAATATTTAGCAGATTGTAGTGGTGCCTTCAATATTTTACCCACAGGTATTTTATGGTGTTTGGAGGTTTTATGTTGATCTCTAAGAGACAGAACTTTAAATTGAAATTTTGTGTTTTCGAGAGCATCGATTCGGAGAGGAAAGCCCCTTCTGAGGCTCCTTCTTCAGCCATCGAGAGACTCACAGCTGACTTACTCCAGGATCCCCTTGAAGGACATTTTTCTGTTGCATCAGCCTGCTCCCTTTGGGTGGCACCTGGGACTTTCCACTTCTGTGTATACTTTTCCAATTTCGCACAATTCATGGGGAGGTCTTTTCATATGTGTCTTCCTGGAACTCTATCCCCCATCATGTCTTTTTCTTGCTTTTAAAACATAAAATGCTTTTCAAATTAAGGTTCAACCTTTTAGCTTGGAATTCAAGGTCTTCTACCAGCAGAGAAACACATTCTAGTGTCTTCCACTTGCAAAACAAGCAAGAAACAAGCAAATTCGCCAGCCAAAGCTTCTTTTCAAGTCAAGGGTTCTCTATTGTTGTTTCCTCTGCTTCCTTTATAGCAAGGCTTCTGAGGAAAATACTCTACAATCTGTCCCCAACTTTCCATCTTCCACTGATCTGTGAAGCTGCTGCAGCCTGATCCTTTTCATGCTGTGGAAACTACTCTCTCAATGGCTACCAACCCAGTGACCTCACTCTGCTGACTTCTGAACTTCACCCCTTGCCAGTGTGTAATGCTTTCTGATCTTTCTTCTGCCTCTAATTACCATACTCAACATCCTTTGATATCTCTTCTTTTGGAACTTAAAATGTTGAAAGGTTTCCAGGCTGAGTGTATAGTGTCCTTTTCTTTCTTAACAGCAAACTTCACTCATTTCACTCAATCGCATGGCTTTAGATATTTTTTCTACAAATAAACCACTGACTTTTATAACTCTAATAATTCTCCTGGACTCAGATTCTTTGAACCAACTAAGTTATTTCAATATCTCTTTGGATATTGTATCTTACTCAGAAGGCTGTATTCTCAACGGGCATTTCCCCCTAGAACTCAATATCAGGGTACTGCTTGGGGTAGCCGTGCATACAGCCAAGGACTATATTTTTCAGATTCCCTTGTAGCTGTAGGAAATAATGGCAAATGTCAGCTGAAGTCCTCTAGGATTCCTTAACGTGGACACATATGTTTCCTCATTTTGCTTCCATTTTGAAACCTGCACAGACAGTTGGAGATGGAACACACATAAACGTGGGATGATCATAAGGATGAAAACCATTTCTGTTTGGTGCTCCAATGAGCAAGGGAGCCTTGAGTAGCTCTTTCAACACCAAATTGTTTAGCCTTCTTTCCGACCTGGACCGGTTCACCCCTCCTTAGGCAACCTAGTGGTCCCCAGCTCACGGGAGGTCATCATATTGATGCCGAACTTTGTGAGGACACCCGATCAGCATAGCGCACTACAGCCCACAACTCCTGGACTCAAGCGATCCTCCTGCCTCAGCCTCCCACCTACAGGCGTGCGCCACCACGCCCGGCTTGTTTAGCCTTCTTATCATCCTTGCTATTATTCCTTATTGGCCAGGTCCTTCCTACATTTCTGCAGGTAGTTCCTATCCACCGAGGGAAGCAGATATAAGACAAGTAAAACACACACAAATACACCAACAAACCCAAGAGTGTCTGATAAGGAACTCTGGCTCTTCCCTTCCCCAGATAAGACCTTTTGTTTTGAGTCTTCTCCATTTTAGAAGGATGTCCTCAACATTTTAGAAGAATGCCTCCCTAACTTGAAGTGGAAAGCCTCCGTGCCACCCTTCCTTCTTCTCTCCTCCCTCTTCCTGCTTCAGTGTCAAGCAGCAGGACTGCTGGGTTGCAGAGACAAGATGAAAGAGGCAGCCGCAATCAGCGAAGGACCCGCCTCTTTTTTCATCCTACTCCTGCCTCCCTGAGCCTCACCTCTATTTTCCCCCCCCTCGGGGACTACTTTCAACTTGTCTTCCTATCTCTGTCTTTGCTCCTTTCTCCACAACACGATGATCTTAAAAAAAAACAAAACAAAACAAGACAACAACAACAACAACAACAACAACAACAACAACAACAACACATTGGCATCACTTAGCTAGCTTCCTGGAATGCCCTCCAATGCTGGAAAGAATTCAGTGACTTTCTATTGTGATTGAAAGACTGGCTCAGTCTGTCTCTTTGATCTCTTCCGATTTCACCCTCTCCTGCGCTGGCCTCTCCCTGACTTAGAATGGGAAGCATTATACAGCTGTGTCCTCAGGACATAAGCTCTTGCCGTTTCTCTCTGCTTGATGCCTGCAGGTTGACT
Source organism: Lophiomys imhausi (assembly GCA_907164525.1). Taxonomy (NCBI): domain Eukaryota; kingdom Metazoa; phylum Chordata; class Mammalia; order Rodentia; family Muridae; genus Lophiomys; species Lophiomys imhausi. The sequence continues at coordinate 1,362,900 of CAJQZJ010032342.1, forward strand.
CCTCATGGTAATTTAGGTCCCAGCTTAGACACTGTCTCCTCTGAGAAGCCTCCCTGAGCATTCTAATAAGAAGAAACAGCAGCAGCCTCTGCCGAATGTTCTTCCTACTGCTCACCCTGTTGTTGTTTTTTGTTTTGTTTGTTTTTTGTTTACTCCAAGTCCAAAAGCTATTTGTGCTGTTTGAACCTCACAGGGATTATCTGTGGCCTTTTTCCAAAACACACTGAAAACAGCCTCATACTGCTCTTAGGTTGTTTGGATAGTCATGCGTAATTTTCCTTAACTGAGTGGGAGTTTTTGATTGCTTCAGAGTTTGGACATACATGTTTTTTAATAACCCCAGTGCTTGCTCATGGGAGAGCTTGAAACGCGTACTATCTTATCGATGTTCAGATATCTGTAAATGAATCCTTCACAGTAATCATCTACTTTTTGTCTTTACCCTATATGGTTTTTTTTTTGGGGGGGGGGGCATGGGTACTTTTTTATCTCCTTGATCATGAAGAGACATTCCTAATGTTTTAATTTAACTTTTGGTCTCTGTGGCTCAAAGCACGGTAGCCTGTGTTACACTAGGGATTAATGCTAGGCGCATAATAATTTTCTTTCAGTTGAACTCAGAATTGAAAGTGAGGCTAGTTAGGATATTGATTGACAATACCCTCTTTCACCAACATGAATACATGTTGGTGGTGAGGTAGGGTCTTGGATGCAGCTTTGAAGCCTACTTTTTATAATTTTTGTTTTAGGGCAGGAGAAAGCTGAAATTTGTTTCTATTCAGAAATGAAGCCATGGAGCATTTTCAGGAGCCATGGAGCATTTCATTTCAGTAGCATTTCCAACCTGAAGTTCTGGTTGATTTTTCCACGAGTGATTACTGACTATGGATTTGTGAAGATCCACCCATGCTTCCTTCCTTGTATCCATGGTAACCAAAATGGCATATCTCTGAAAGGCTTAATGGGGTAAATCAAGGGAAGTCTCGTTGGTGTAAAGTAAGCTGGTCCATTTGATGTTCCTACTTTCCACCTCTGGTCCCCTCAGGACAATGTCAGCATCAGGATGAACACTGCAGCACAGGGAGTTCTAAGAGAGTACCAGTTTTTGTTGTTGAAAAATTGTAAGAGAATAGCTTGACTAAATTTAGTTAAGATCCAACAAACCTAGAACTAACCAGCTCCTCAACCTGTTCTTTTCTTTCTTTTTTCTTTTCTTTTTTTTTTTTTGGTTGCCCAGCTCAGTAATCCCACAAATGCAGCCTGCCCCATCCCACTTAGATCAATTTCTGCTTCGAATTCAGAAAAGTTCAGCTGAAATTTAAATAGAATCTGTAACGAGAAGGATGAATTTTTAATAATATGGAAGATCAAAACCTAGAGAAATTTAAATTTAAATTGGGGTTATCATGGAGCACTCTCAGATGTAGTTACCGTATTTTAAGGGGATTATAAAATTCTCCATATGTTTACAAGGAGGCTATAATGAGCAGTAACCTCCAAACAGGCATTTAAGAAACATAGAGTAAATTCAATTCCCCTCCTTACTAGTAAAAATAAAGAACGGCTCCAAAGAAACAATTTGAAAATGGTATGTGTGGGGTAGGGGGTGGGGATGGTGGCAGGGATGGTGCTAAGGGGGATAAGGGTTGTGGGGGGAAGCGTTTGTTAACTACTTTACATCAATAGAGGTGGTATCCTTCGATAGCTCAGTTGGTAGAGCGGAGGACTGTAGTGGGATAGACATCAATAGAGGTTACTCTAAAAGATTGCTGTGGCCATATTTCTCATAGGGAAGATGTCTCCTTATTTTTTAGTTTTCCGGGGTGCATTATAATTTTAACCGCTGCTTGAGAAGACATTTGCTCCGTGGACCCTGCCCACTGATGCTGCAACCCCCCTGACCCAGTGTGCTCTGTACGCGGGGGCAGCATTTGTTGCTTCTCAGTGGAAGGGTCATTTGCAACAAAAGGCCTTTGCCAAACTTTCCTTTACTTCCTTCTTAGGTGCGGACACCAGCAGACGATGCATATGCATGTACTGGTGTTGCTAGTTTTTCTGGAACAGATGGCAAAAATAAACTAAAAACATACGCACTGCATCGCAAACATTTCCCCCTGAGTGGTTTGGCAGACTGACAGTTATTAGACAAGGAACGCAAAGGTGCTTAGAGCCTTTGGAAAGATTTAACTCTTGGAAACACGCGGAAGAGGCTGGAGGGTGTTTGCAAATTTAACAATCGAAAACCAAAAGGGAGTTTTCCCTTCATGAAGAGATGACAATTTTAAAATTGGACTGTGGGAAATTGATGGTTTATACCAAGCTGGGGTGAGCCTCATTTGTTATACGAGCTTAGGAGTACCCTGCACTGGCTTCTTTGAGGAGTTTGTTAAATGATTGGCTTATGTGCTGTCCTGCCTTAGACATGCACTGTTTGAGGGATTCCTTAAGGAGACATCTCCTTAAAGGCTTTTCTGAAGTAGACTCGAGACAGTTTCCTCTGTGTCTTCTTGGGACTCCATAAAGAAACTTCTTATCGTTGACTGATATTCATTTGTTTTGATGTGCTCCAGCTTCTTTATCTGTTAGGCCATTGAAGATGAACTTACTTGTTTCCTTTTTTTTTCTTGGAAATTATAGAGGTGCTGCAAACAGCTGTGGGCAGGGGATGCATTTTATGGACACATGTTTTCAATTTATTGGCATAAATACCATGCGATGCAATGGGTGGACTGTATCTGTATATGTTCAGGACTGTAGGAAAATATCAAACCATCTTACAGAGGAGATATACCATTTTGCATTCTCACCAGCATTTACTGTTGTCTTTTTTTTTCGATTTGGGCTATTATAAAAATCTCATGGCTATTTTAACTTGTAACTCCCTAGTAGTATATAATATTTTTGCATCTTTTTGCATGAAACCTCTTTGGCAAGTTGTCTTTGTCCCCATCCCCCACACATTAGTCAAAAGCCCTACCACTGAGTTACATCCCTCACCCTTAAAAAAACTAGCTCTTGTGTGTTCATTGTTGGCTTTTAATAGCTCCTTGTGTATTGCAGACACAAGTCCTTTATCTGATGAGTGTTTTTCAAACATTCTCTTTTAGTGGATACTTTTTTCTTGGTCTATGGCTTGTCTCTATTTGCTTAACAACACCGTTGGAACTTTTGAGTTTGAAAAAAATGGATTTTGATTCTGTGAGGAATTTTGAAATTGGAGAGGCGCCAGCATAGTTATTGTTGGCAGAGAGACCAGAGGAGTGGGGGAGGGGCACTTCTCAAAGAGCTCTGCTGTGACCTACACGTTTCCTTCAGAGTGTGTGTGTGTGTGTGTGGGGGGGGAGCTCCGTAAAGAACTTGAACCAGTTTCAGCCGGCTTTGTGCTGATCAAATCGTGCTTCTTGGATGTGAAGCCTCTGAGTCTATGATTTACAGAAGCAGCTTTTCAGTTCCTGGTGGCTCTGGGCATTGAAGGGGTGATGTTCCTGGAGGGCACATGGCAGCTGGCTGGCTGAGTTTATGTAAGACATCAATGTACATGGACAGGCAACACAGCACGACCAAGCCCCAGGCCCAGGATGTCTTGCCCCAGCTTTCCTCCCATCTCTAGCCGCCTTCTGTTTAGGAAAAGAATGGGACAGGGGCTCAGTTCTCTCTATTTCCTTTTTGTGGCCCCAGATGTGAGCTTCCAGCCCCCTGAAGCCTGCCACCACAACCCTGCTATGGGGGACTCTAACCCTCGGGAACCATAAGCCCAAATAAACTCTTTCTTCTGTTACCTGTGTTTTATCACAGCAACAGAAAGGTAACTATTACAAGCGTAATTGTGACTGTTGGCTCTAAATGCTTCTGGACATGGACCAGCTTGCTCTTCAGTTCAGAGTGGGAAAGGCCACCAAACTAGCCTTACACATTTAAAAACCTGGAGTATTCAAATGCCCAAGACTTAGGGACATTTGAACCTGCTACAGTGTTGAATTCAGAGCATATATGTATTCCTGTGGTGACCGAGACAGGATGTGAGCTCTTTAATGCACACTGAGTGATAAAAGGGTTTGGTTTCCTAAGTAGGAGAATAGTTTCAACATGATGCCAAGGGGAGCTATTTCTTGCAGTGAAAGCTCAGGCTGTTCCAGACAACCAGTGAGATGAAATATTGTCCTTACAATGTGGCTAAGATGTATCTATCCATGTATCTCAGCTTCCTCATCTTAAAATGTCACTTATGTTGTTGCAAAGCCACAGAGAGTGACACAACCTCCTGGCCGAGTGAGTTCGGACAAAGCTGATGTTACCCGGTTACCTACTTATTTCTAACATGTGACCTCTCCTAAGCCCTCTTCAGAACCATCTGGAAAAGCCACCGGAGCTCTGTGGTTTGTTTTCTGTTCTTCATTCTGTCTCTGGTGTGCCTGCTCCATCTTTCTTACCTGCACAGCCATACCATTTCCCCAGATGGTTCTCTAGAAGGCGGAATGCCCTCTCCTTTGGTTTTCTAAGGAGATCCTTACTGTGCAATGCAGTGCATTGCTTTTGTAGACATATCTCTTACCTACATTGGTCAAGTCCCTCCAGGATCTTCCCTCTCTGGCTCTGTCACAGTGTTTGTTTATGTAATATTAGCGTTTTAAATACAGTAGGTGTCCTCGATACCAAATTACAAAGAGTCTCTGAGAGCATGTTGACCTGACTGGCCAAGGATCTTTCTTACCTTGCAAAGCTTTGTCATTCCTATCCAGATCTCTTTACACAATTTTCCTTTCTTTCAAAATATTTTCAAAATTTCTCTAGCGTTCCACAGTAAAAAGAAATGATTGAATAGACTGTATGTACTCCATTGAAAAGGACACTTATGAAAAATTTAATACCACAGGGAAATGACTACTGTCATTTGTTGATGTATACAAAATTCATACAGTGTGATTACAAGTACATAAACTATAGCCAAAAAAAATTTTTATGGACTATCTAGGGAATAAGGGAAGCAGTCATAGGCATGAATATGAAGTGGGTTTTTGGAGTTAACATTGTTGTTTTTTCCCCCTTTTTTTTGTGGAGAGAAATATTTTTGTTCTTTGCAAACCATCTGCATTAGGAAGACCACGTCCAAATCCACTTATTTCCAGCAGGGGTCACTGTGGGTCTTCAGGATTTCAAATTTATTTATTTATTTATTTTAGTTTTTTTTTTTTTTTTTTCTTTTTCATTTGGCATCCCTGTTAGAAGGGGGAAAGGCATTCTGTCATGGTTATTATTTTTAGCAAAGTTAAGGGAAATGTTAAAATGATAGCCTCCTTTTTTAAATACAAAAAACACTTTCCAGAGCAATTGAGTTTTTTTCCAGTTTCTACATTCCAGGCTGAGACCATCAGAAACATTTCTATCTTACAACTGATGACCCAAATTTAATTTATTAGTGTGAAGCATTATCACTATTCCATTTATTCTGCCATTAAGACAGAACTGCATCCACGCTTTCCACAGTGTGACAATAACAGACTATCCCTTTATTTACTTGCAGATTGGTGCCTTTTTTTCCTCCCTCCTTTCCTTCCTTCCTTCCTTCCTTCCTTCCTTCCTTCCTTCCTTCCTTTCTTTTTTTCTTTCAGAAAGTGGCTTCCCAGCAGTACAGAAATACGGCTTCTGGAAAAGTTCATTGATAATGAAGTATTACAGTTAATTAATGGCACATGGGATATGTAGACATGAGGACCATTTCTAAGGTCAATGTTGAAGATCCAGCAAATTTGGACATTGCTGCATCTTTAAAAGAATTTTCCCCCTGGTGAATTCAGGAGGGATATAGACCATGCTTTTGTTTGAAAAAAAATCAAATATTAAGAATTAGAAAGTGAAAAATATAGCCTCCAAATATTAAGAAGATGCATGCTGAGCATAACATCTAAGTGCCCAAGCGATATGATAATCATGGTCCTTATTTTCCCTCCCGGAGCTTTAACTTCATTTCACTAGAAGCCAAGAAGCCTTAAATATTATATTGCTTTGAAAATCTCATCTTTTTCTCTCATCCTCTTTTTACTACTTGCAGCCTTGAAAAATGCTGTCCCAATCACCTTACAAGACCGTATTTATATCTCAAAGCCTGGGGCCGTTTGGTTCCTGGCATATTCTTATTCCTACAGCATTATGACTACATTCACAGATATTCCCTTTCTCCAACTGTCTCTCAATGCACTTCAAAAATCAATTCTGTTCTTTGTCACAGACCTCATGGTTAGCAGGATTAGAGGGAACGGCAGGTGCTGCAACCTAGAGCTCCGCTAGCGACCCTCACAATCTTCAAACCACTTTGATGGTGACGATATGCACACATTTGGTCTCACCACCTGGCTCAGGCATACAGCCTTATTTCCCTAATTTAGCTGGAAAGTACCAAGGCCTGGACTGCAAGTGGCAGGCAGGTCTGGATGAGTTTAGAAGCTTTATTCTCTCCGTTAGCTGCTCTTCCTGCAAGCCAATCTCCATTCTTGCTTGCGGGGGGGGGGGTATTTTTGTAACTGGGTTTCTCTAAAATGAGACGAGTAATGATTGTCTTGACGTAATAAACAATGAGAAACTAAGACTTTTCCTTCTTTTGAAAAGCTTTTGAAGTTCCTTCCCTTCTAAGGATGCATTTACCATTTTCTCTGTAATCCCGTATCATCAGGAGTGATTTAAAAATATTTCCTTGGGACTCTCTCTTGTGGTTTATCTCTCATTAAGTCCAGTGTGTTTACATTTTAATATTCAAAGTTGGCAACTTTTTGGCAAAGGGGTGGTATGTCATAGTGTTTTGAAATCGGTAAGACTGGAATTCCAGCAATTGTTCTAACACTAACTAGCATGTGACTTTCATAATCCCTATTAAATTAATTCTGAGATCATTAAAATGAGAATACTAATGATGGCAAAGAGCTGACCCATATATGATAAACACATTGCATCTGGCAGATGATAGGCACGTAGCATGTGGCTAGAATAGTAAACAGTAGTAACAGCAGTAATCACGTGATTGCCAGGACACTGCAATGAAGGGGCGCTTTTGATTGAGAAGTGACCTTCAGTTAAAGCAGTCTGTGTGTAGAATTCTAGGTCATGGTATGATAGTATGTCCTAGTCTGCCAAAAGGTGTCCACGTCATCAGGGAGTTCACCTTCTAGGGAGGGGAGGATGGGAAAATTCATGATTACCCTCAGAGAGTAAGAAGTACCACAGAGGAAGCACAGGATCCCATGGTTAGCATGTAGGATGGGGCTGTGGTCACGTGGTGGTGTGGATCATGTGATCAGGGAAAGTCTCTTTGAGGAAATGGCGTTTGAAGAAAGTCTGATGATTCAATGAAGTCAGCCAGGTAAAGACTGTGGATTTGGGGATGATGTGGGGAAGGGAGCAAAGGCCCTGAGAGGACTGGGTTTGTGGTATTGAAGAGCAGCTGGCTACTCCAAAGGCTCCAGTCAGGGCCAGACCACACAGGACCTTGTCAGCAGCCTTGGTGAGCTGGTGTGGGGATTAAACTTTAAGAGAAAATAGAGGATTTTCTTGAAATGGTCAAGTAGAGAAGAAGCATTGTAGACCCTGAACCTGAGGCTCCCTATATTCTCAGGGGAGCCCAGTGCCTTCTGCTCCTGGAGAGCCCTGCTGGAGTCTTGGTGCTTATGGTCTTCCAGCTTGGGCTAACCTTGTGCTTCTCCTCCTCCACTTCCTTCTCTCCTCCCACTTTGGCCTCCCTTTCCTCCCTCCCTGGCTTCCCTCTCCTCTTTTTCCTTACCCAACTCTCCTCTTTTGACACTCTTGAGTTTCTACTAAGTCTTCTTAAAGTGTTCCCCAAATGACTCTCCTGGAGTCACTACCTTCTCTGCTTTCGCTAGGGTCTCATTGCCTCAGGCAGGCAGGAGCTGTAGGCTTACCTTGTGAATTTTCACGCCTGTTTTCATCTATTCTGCACATCGATGTAGGTTAGCAGGAAACTCTGTTAAGAAAGTCCAGCCCGGAGTACGCCGCTTCCTAATGGCTTCCCTTTACCAGATGAATAGATTCTAAAGACTTTTTTCCTGGCAGTCTCTACAATTCAGTGGACTTTCCAACCATAACTCTTCCTTCAGTTTACCTGAACTGCATCTCATTTTGTTACGAAACTGTGAGGTTTGTTCTGTTCCTAAACTTTTGCTGACATTGTTCTCTGTGATCTTCCAGCCCCACCTTATGTGGAATTGTATCAGACATTTCCTGCCACACTGACCACACACTCTTTTACGCATGCAGATTAAGGTAGGGAAGAGTGGCTTTGGCTCATGGCTTGCCACAGCCTGTCATGAGGGTGCAACTCACTTCATGACAGTGAGTGTCTGCTGCAGGGGCTGTTCACATGGTGACAGATAGGAGAGCCTGGAATATGCCACAGAAACCAGGGCCAGGTGTGACCTTCAGAAACCTCCTCCACTGACCTGTCAGCTAAGTCCTACCTCCTTAGCTTATACAACCTCCCCACATAGGGCCACCAGCCTGTGGTACAAGCATTCAAAAGAAGACCTTGTAGGGGACATTTCAGACTCAAACACGACACACACCTTCATGAGGCTTTTCCTCACTCCTCAAACCTGAGAGAATGCCTGGCTCTGACTGCTGGAGGCACTTTCCCTGAACCGTCCCCATCATGGTTATTTTTGGTGACGCTCACAGCATCCTTCTAACTGTAACCTCTCCAGATTGGGGGCTGACCTTCCTTTGAGGGTCTAGCCTCAACCTGGTGCCTTCCTTTTTCATCAGGGTAAGCTATGCGCACAGAGGAGGTAGAGGGACAAATAACAAATGCCAGGTGAAATATACAGGGAGAGTGAGTTTAAAAATAGAGGATGTCTCTCATTGCCATTGGAAGCAGCTTCAGGCAGTGGGTGAAGCAGAGGCATTCCTAGGGAAAATGTGTCACTGGCTGGCCAGGGCCTCTTAGAATCACTAAGGGAATGAGCACAAGCTTTTCTGTGTGAACAGGATAGAATCCAAGCTGCTGTTTTCTACTTTGATCTTATTAGCTTATTAATAAGGAGATTATTAGTGGGATTTAGTAAAGAATATGTAAATCAGCTAATATTGGGTAGCTTTAATTAAAGATTATGATGAACTACTCTAATCCTCATAGTGGCCAGAGAAACAATGCCCATCTCTCTCTGCATCAGTGTGACTTGAGACAACACAGGCATGGCCTTTGGCATTGTGCTTCCCCCGTGAGAAGCGGTCAACAAATGCCGACCATTATTTCCTTGTTGATATTTATTAAAAGTCATCCAGTAATTAGCATGCAAATCTTATTCAAGGGAGGCTAACTAGCGTTCAGCACTACTGGACCGATGGAGCTTTGGAGTAATTGTGGAGTTAGGGTCCATAGTAAACTGTGGAGCAAAAGGGACAGTGGTTCAGTACAACTTTCTGTTATAGTAAGTGTTTTAGTGACAGACTGCATGAGAAAAATCCAGCAAGCCTACTTTTTCTCTATTGGCCAACCTTATCCTTTCTGACTAACTCAAAGAACGCAAGGTTGGGAAAATTACTGCTTTTGTGTTATCGAGAAATTTGGACTCTTAGAGGATGGTTAAGTCACAATGAAGTGGACATTGTGCTTTGGGAAGATAGATGTTAATTTCATAGGTACTAAAGGTGACTGCAAGCTTCCCAGGGCTGGGGCTCTAACTGCCTCAACTAATCACAGAAAAAATAAGTTTTGTCACCTTACGAACAGGTGCTTTTTAACTTCTAATTATTCAACAAAAACTGAAAACCCACAGGCTTCCACACATCACTGTGGTGTTTTGTCTGGATTGCACTGGATCAAATATTTTGTTTATACCTGGAGGAAAATGAAAGTGTAGACAACTTATTTTGTTCCAGAGAGAAGCAATTTGACACATTAAAGTTTCCTCAAGATATTAAAATGGACACAACTGTTTTGTAGAATAGAAAGTGGGATTCATACACATGTTTAAAGTTTAAAAATAAAATGAAATCTTAAATTAAACTGGACTTTGTTCCACTTCACACCATTCTCTCAGGCCCTGAGGGAGTGGAGATTGTTTCCCCCTTAAGTGAACTATTTTAGAAATAATAGGTTTAGGTGTCAAGCTACTGTTAATCCTTAACACCTTAGCATGTGGGAGTATCAGTTTAGAAGTACAGCAGGAAAGACAGGCACAGAGTGGTCTTGGATGGAGGCTGCATGGGACCAGGTGGACTTGGTCCATAAAGTATATTTCCTCTGAGAGGTGACAACTCTTTGGACCATTTTGGAGAAAGATGTATCAACAACGAGATTCCCAGGACCTAAACTTGACTTTGCATCCAATACAGCAGTTTTACCCAGGCAATCCCTCACACAGCTGTAGAATGATATGGGCAGCTTATCTTAACCAAAACCCACACCTGTGTCACAGTTTGCCCCTCCCGTCATGAAGTTGGTTGCTACATGATTAGGCACTTGATCCAAGTCCTTAGTTGGGTAGAATTTTCTTTTAAGAATTATTTATTATTGTTGTCGTTGATGATGGTGATGGTGGTGGTGGTGCTGGTGTGTGTGTGTGTGTGTGTGTTTACATGATTAGGCACTCGATCTAAGTCCTTAGTTGGGTAGAATTTAATGCAAGTTAGGATGGAAAATGAGTCAGATATAGAACTTTAAACTCATGGAGTTAGGTGGAAAATAGAATATTAATATCAGTTGCCAAATATGTATGGACTGGACATTGGGAAAGTGTGTTATACCTTATAATTTTCATAACTGTGGAATAATTATTCAAAAAAAGAATTATGAGTTCTGGGAGAAGGGGAGAGGGTGGGAGGGTGGGACCAGGAGGGGTGGAGGGAGGGGACTGTGATGGAGATGTAACTTGAAGTAATAAACATTTAAAAATTATTATTGTTGTTGTTGACGGTGGTGGTGGTGGTGTGTGTGTGTGTATAGTATAGCATACCTGGGCATATGGCAGTCAGAGGACGACTTTTAGGAATCACTTCTCTCCTTTCACAATAGAGATTCTAAGTATCAAACTCAGAGGGCAGGCCTGTTTGGGAAGCACCTTTACCAATAGATCCATCTTGCCAGCCCAGTTGGACGTATATTTATGAGATCTTGGAGGTCACCCTACTTTCCACATGTAGTCCAGCTAAGTGAGCAAGGCCGTCAGCTCCATGGATGTGTGGCTTGTAATCTGCCTAGAGTTCCTCTATGCTGACGCTCTGAGAGCTCGAAGTCTTTGTACAAAGTGATCTGCACAGGTATTTCAAACTAGGGCCCACAAATTACATAATGGGTCTGACCCATATGCTTGCAAATCCAATAGGAGAGAGGGAAGGGGCTGTTTCCTAGGATTCTTGTTCCTCTTTTTTATTCTCATTCTGGGGACGGAGTTCTGACGGAGCTCTGCCCCCAGCCCCCCTCTGCTGCCTTTATGTGCCGTGGATTTGTCCCCTTCTAGGCTATTCCAGCTCTGTCTTTAGACTTTAGTTTATTCCTTATCTCTGTTCTGATTCTCCATGTTCCCTCTTTAAAGCTGTTCCCCTTTGTTCTATTCCCCATGCAGCTGCTGACAGCTAGGCATTATCTCCTATGCACTTAGAGGCCATTATTGTAACCCCTCTGCATGTTTCCAGGCTAAGAGAGTCTCATTCTTTAATCCATCATCTTGAATGCCTTCCCCCCTATTTTAATTGATGCTTTCTCAAAGAACAGCTAGCTTGTTCAGGTAGCATGGTTAAAATCAGGGCACAATTAACTTCACATCTAGCTACAATTTTGCCAAGGAAAGGAGCAGGCAGGAGCTGGCACCCATAAAAGCCACTTTCTGGAATTAATCTAAAATTAGCTAAATTTTTGTAATTACAAAGTAATTTGAAAATCAAGTGGTTAGACTAAAGCATTGATCAGGAGCAGGAAGAGAGGGAAGGAAAGAAAGATCCATCAGAAACAACCTTCCCTGCAGAAGACCAGGGGGAGTTTCTGGGAGTAAGTACTATGGCTCCTCCCTTGGGCAAAGTCAGACCATGCGAGCTCAGGATGTGAGAAGATAGCCCAGTCTAGTGAAGGCAACAGCAGCTCAAGTGAGCTATTTCCATACATACATCCGTAGGGAGGCATGAAGAGATCAGGAGATTTTATGTTTGGATTAAAGTGCTGAAAGACAGAATACAAACGGGGAACCTGGTCCACAAAGCAGCAACAAAGGGAAGGAGAGTTGGATTTAGTGTTGTGTCAGGCACTGCTCAGGTAATCCACTTTGGAGGGACAGAGATTTAATTTCCACAAAGCAGTGGCTTGAGTACATCCAAGGTAGAGGCCTCAGGAAGACCTACCTTCCTTCCTTCCTTCCTTCCTTCCTTCCTTCCTTCCTTCCTTCCTTCCTTCCTTCCTCTCTCTCTCTCTTTCTCTCTCTCTCTCTTCATTCTTTCCTTTCTTTCTTTCAAAATAGATTTGAACACATCTCTGAGGTTGATAGTACAGTGTTGACTGATAAGAACAAGCAGCCTCGCTCGGCACAGGCACCCTCTTTCCCAGGGATGTCTCCAGGAGGACTCTGGTGTTACAGAGTTGGGGACAGATCACTTGCTGAAGTGAGGTGAGGCAGGAAGCCTATAACCAGATCGTCATTGGGTCTTACTTTTCTTGTACACAAAAGCACTGAAAAATTAGCCTACCTGAGCATCACTATGAAAACAGTGATTTAGCAGATGGGGCAATGCCTTGAATAGCTGCAATATATTGCTTTTATGCATTCAAAATGGTTCATTAATAAAAAACAAGTCAGTTTGTATTGGCAGGATGGGCATTTATTCTGACTCTGTGCTCTATGGCTCTATGCCAGGGAACGAGACTGGTGTTTGCCCTCAGGAAGTTTGGAGACAAGCTGGGGAACAGGAATAATATTGTTAGTGATAAACTCTTACCTTTTTTTATGTGGTGAGAGTTTGAGTGACAGGGCACATTCAAGGGGAGTATAACACAAGCTCTGAAGTTGGGTGTCTGCATTTGAATCCTAGTATGGTGAAGGTCAAACACCTCACTTCAGTTTTCTGATCTGTTGACTAGGATGTGGCTCACAGTCCTCAGGGGTCTAGTGTGGATGTCCAGATTAATGAGAAGCTAATGGCTGGCATGTACCCTCAGTATGTTTTAGCCATTAGACGTCATAGGCAACACCCACGCTTATCTGACTTTGAAAGCTCCCTTCTCCCTTCTCTCTTCCCCCTTCCCTCCTTTCCTCATTTCTTCCTTCCCTTAGCAATCTTAGACTACTGCTGCTTGGAGCTGCCTTGGGAAATAACTGTGATTCTAGGCTAGAAGAACATTAAACCTGAGAGGATGGAATGAGCACCTGGGAGTAGAGTATTAGGGAAGTCTTCATTGAGGTGAGGAGACTTGAACTTGTGTTTAAAATATTACAGAGTCTGGCCAAGGTCAGAATAACAGAAGAGGGTTGTTGCTTGGAGTAGGCTGAGCAGTGTGGGATGTAAAATGAGAAAGACAGGACTAGAAGACCACCGAGTTCCTGAACAACCCAGTTAGATTGAAGCCTGTGGGGATACAGAAGCCATTAGTGGAAGCTTTTGAAAGAGTATTCTGCTATATCTACAGTGAATGGTTATCAAAAGTTCAGAGCACCTGGTGGTAGGAAAACTGGGTGGAGAGTGAATGAATGGGACTCAAGGACCAGACTGACTTGGTGGAAGGTATGAACCAAGACAGCCTTCATAAGGAAGAAGTAAAACTGACTGGTGGTTGAATATGGGATTTGAGTGGTGGGACAGTAATGGTTCTGAAGTTTCACACTGTAGAAATCTGGAGAATCATGTCCTTTAATGTTGCTTCATTTCAGTGACTGATTTAACATGTGCTTTCTCCGTGTTTCTAGGTGTGGGTGCTGAGACTACAACAAAAAAGGAAACAGCTTCCTTCCCCAAACAGGGCACACACTTGTTTCTGTCTGTGGTATTGATACTTGTGCATGCTAGGTAGCAACGTAGGTAGCCAGATGTCTGAGTCTTAGATGTCAAAGTGGGAGGTCTAAGGTCAAGGGAGACCTTGAAGACGTCCAGTGGGAACCCTGTTTGCATCAGGTCTAGCAGAAGGTTAGCTGGACATAGTGCAAACACTTACTTGGATGGGGCTCTGCTCAGCTCATGGAGTTGTACGCCATGCCAGTGTGAGCTGAACTTCACCCTTAAGTTACGAGCAGCATATCGCTGGTGTGTGAATAAGGGGTAACTACAGGAAGAGTCTGTGACTCTTGTGGAGGGCAGGCCTCAGAGAAGCAGATCTGGCAGCTGGGACACAGGCAGGGAAGTTAGAGATAATTGTTTAGCATTCTCCTGTAGCAAGGTGGCTTTTATTATTATATTATACACTTTACTTATTTTACTATATTTAATTCCACTATTTGCCTTCCACCCCTAGTTCCTTCCAACCCCGCAACCCTAGGTGGGAGAGAAAGAAGGTTAGAGGGAAAAGGGTCATAGGTCTCTTTGAGCTACTTCCTACTGATTAGGGTCCTTGGAATCTTTGGGGGTAATACAAGTCTCAGTAGAAGTTCAGCAAACCAGGAGACAGCAGCAGGAAGAGCAAGCAGCAGTTTGGGGGAGCACCAGCAACTGGGAGAGCAGCAACCGCTTTCTACCTTGTAGCCTGTTTTCTTCTTTGTAGAGCTTTTTTCCTATTCTTTGTAGAGTCGTTTCTTTATACAGCCTTTCCTCTTACTTCTCTGTAGAGCCTCTTTACTCTTACTTCTTTTTTTTTATTTTTAGGGAAGTAAAGATTTTATTTCAGCTTATAGGCTACACTCCATCACTGAGAAATATCAGGGGTGGCAGGGACTCAAAGTAATCAGTGTTGGTTGCTTTCTCACATAGCATTATATCTGACCAAGAGACTTACTTCATAAGCACAGAGGTACAGCAGCAGCCATGGAGAGTGCTGATGCTAGTTGATTGTCAGGTACACTTATACACAGATAGCTTTATTTATTTATTTATTTAAAAATTTTTTAATAATTTATTTTTTATTTCTTCAAGTTACATCTCAATCACAATCCC
>CAJQZJ010032342.1:1378368-1401215 GCA_907164525.1 Lophiomys imhausi
TGCTCCAGGTCACACTATTTGCTCTGTTCCATATTGTGTTTAGAATGTTTGGCTTCTTAGAAAGAGGAATCAGAATCAAAACGTGGGTGCAAATACTTTGTCAGGGGGTTAGCTTAGGAGAGAGAGAGAGAGAGAGAGAGAGAGAGAGAGAGAGAGAGAGTTGTAAGGTATATAAGAAAGGATAAAGATAAAGCTGAAGTTCTATTTTCAAGTCAGGACCCCAATTGAGTGACAACATTCATCCATTCATGCAGGGGGAAGGGAGTCAGATAATTGTCTCAGGATATGTGTGTCTGAGAGAAGCATTTATCCCATGTCTCCTTCCCACTGATCAATTCCTAAACCTAGGTAAGGGTCCAAATTATCCCTGGAACTTTTGAGATTTGCCAGTTCCCATAGTCTTGGTGAGATATGCGATTTCCCAGTGGGGTATTGGCTTTCCGCTCCCAGGTTGTACTTGAGTGAGGTCGCCAGCCCTCACAGCTTCAACCCTTCTCAGCATTGCCTGGGAGGAAGTCCCAGGAAGGCCAGGATGGGAGGCGAGGGAAGTGAATCTGGTCCTGGGATTGTGTCTGGGATAAAAGACAGGGGCCCCAGAGAATCAGGAACAGGCATGGGAATTCTCCGTGTATCTGTTCTCCAACACATCTCTGCAGGGCTCTGCATGTGCTCTGGTCTCCAACACTCCTCTGGAGAGCAGCTGCTCAGAAACCTGTGATCTCTGCAACTCTGTATAGTAAAGATTCTCAGACAGGAAGAGAGGGGTGACGGTTGTGCTAAACTGAGTTAAGATTAGTATACCATAAATACTAACACAGGGACTCCATATTTTCCAAATATTGTCACTAGTGAACTTCAACTGCAAGCCTCCAGAATTTGACAGATATTATGTTAGGAACTAGAGGGTAGGGAGTTTTCTGAGGAATGAGGTATCATCCTTAACAGGGGTTCCCTTTATTTGGGGGAGATTGAAGACACAGCCAAGCACTGTCTCTAAAGCATGCTGGGGAGAAGTACAATCTAACTGCAAAATTTAACAGTCCTTACATTCCCGACTTCAAGTCCACTGTGAAACCAGTAGATGCTCCTTACATTAGAAGCTGGATTTCATGCCTTTCCTTTTAAACAAAATATTCCTTGTTTTAAAATTACAGGTTTGTAGTGATGCGTGCATTTGGGTATTTCAAGCCCTGTTCTGTCTCTTAGGAATCATAGCTTGCCGCTGTTTATGCTTCCTCACATGGGGAAAGACCTTGACTGTGAAAGGTGAAACCCAAGAGTTTTCTTTTCTGTCTCTTGGCAAGGACACCTCAGAGCCTTCGTAAACAAAAGCCAATATGCAGACAACCCAGAAGTGGTTTTAGCTGAAAAAAAAAACAAAAAACAAAAAACAAAAAACCAACCAACCAACCAAACAAACAAAAAAAACTGATTTTTTTCTTTTAAACACTGTGAATTAAGGAATACTTCAGAAAAATAAGGAGCAGGTGGTGGCTGCAGCCTGCAGGGCAGAAGGCCTGGCAGAAAGACAGACAGCAACTCCTCATCTGGGTGCGTTGGGATAGGGTCACGTGGTTCCATGCATCACCTTAGCCCTTGAACGAGGGGACCGGGACCGCGCTGGGCCTCTGTGCCCTGGAGGTCCAGGCCTCCTGACTGACATATGGGAAGGATTTAGAGACAAGGGAGGAACTGAGAAATCAAATGCAGAGAGAAGTAATGTGGCTAATAGCTGGAATTCATGATCTCTATATTACAGAAGGGTTGATAGCAAGAAAGGTGGAACTCCGCTTTCCCAAAGACACACTAGTAGCTGGGAGACTGAAATGCCTTCCTGAGAGTCCTGGCTTCCCCTTAAGTGGAATGCTTGTGTTTGTTTTTATGAAGGGCCGTTATGGCTGTATTTGGTGTGGATTTGGAATTACTGAGTTCCAGGATGAATTTGGTGAGACATAAACTAAGTGCCTGAAAACGAATCTGGGGCAGACCACGCCCTCATCTCACTTTCAAGTCTTTCCTATTGAGGCATGTTAATATTAAATGGAGATTATTACTAATCAATGTTTGTCACCTAACTTAGCTTTTCAGTCACTCTTCTTCATACTGTGATACATTGGGCAACCTTCTTTTGTTTAAGGGAACAGGGCTGCTCAGACTATTTGCTCAGAACACAACATAACAGAAAAAAAAACTTATGCTTGACCCTAACCGCACACATGATCTTATGCTCTGCACTGGGGCTCCTAAACCTAGGTAAGTGTCCAATTTATCCCTGGAGCTTTTGAGATTTGCCAGTTCTCCTAGGGTTGGTGAGGTATGTGATTACCAAATTATCTGATCAGTCCAGCCAGGAGGAGTGCATTCAGAAAGGCGAGATGTCATTCTCATCTACCGGTATGAATTCTTCTGTGCCTGGGGGAGGGGCACGTAATAATCTGAAGGCAAATAGGGCCAAAGATGGGAAGCATCGGAATCCACTCAACCATGCAGACTGAAAAAAAAAAAAAACGGGGATTAGCTGCCTCATTCTGATTAATTGTGTGTCTGGAAACATATAGGGAGGCTGGATCCCAACAGTGTAACTGGGCAGTGCCAGCGGCATCAGACCTGTGGGTTAGAGACATAGTTACATATTGCTTGATGGTGGGATCACTTTCTGATGAATGTGTCCTTGAGCAGTGTCACTGAACGAATGCTATGGAAAGTGCTTACACAGACTACGAAGGCTACGGTGTCTCTAGCTTATAATGTGGTCTTCAGGGCCACCATTATATATGTCACGTGTCCTCAGCAGTGTGTCTTTGACACTAAGTGGCATTTGGCCATGCCTCTGTCAGAGGAAGGATCCAAACTCAAACTGAGGAGTGACATAGACTACTATCAAATACAGCGTACCTGATTTTTGGATTCTGGATGAACTAAGCAGGAAAGGGAATATGGAAAACCTCAGAGCAGCCAGCGTAGTCCATCTTTGACTCTTAGACTTCAGGGAGGGGGCTCATATGTCATAACATTCATGAAAACAGCTTTTGAGTTGCATGACCTTTGTGACCTTGCACCACACGCTTCTCTGAGCTCCTGTTTCCTCACATGCACACCGAGAATAAACATTGCTTTCTTTGTAGAGAATTTAGAGGCTTTAAAAATGCTTATAGCATGATTAGTCCAGTTCCCGCCAATAGCAAGCAGTGTACAAGATGCAGGGTAATTTCTGCCTCTCGCATCCAAGCAATCTTAAAGTTTAATCAGTAAAGGACATAAAGGCCTTAATGATATCTTAAGTAAACCAAGTTGAAAGAGCATGAAAACTCACTTTAGCAAAGTGAGTTCACAATGAATAAGGTCCTGGCAGTCAGCTTCAGGTATGCTTGGGACCAGGAGAGGCTTGTGACAAGGACAGGTGTTTGAACATCAGAAACTCCACAGTGGGGTGGCTGGACAGTGAGCTCCAGAATTTGGAAACCAGGTGAATAAAAGTGCCCTCTGCACCTAGTGGGCTGGGACAAAGACATGAAAGTCACTTTTGAGATTGGCTTTGAGTGGAGCCAGCAAGCCTGGGCTGTAGCCTGATTAACTGTATTAACATATCTAAAGGAAGGACTTGTCATTTGGAACTGCGGTTGGCCAGGAGCAGAAGAACAGAACCTGGGAATTCAGAGTCAATGTTGGAAAATGTCTAAGAACCTTCCAGGGAGAAAGAGCCTTTGCTGATGAGCTTTGAATACTCCTAACTCTGCAGGATCACTGCTGGCTGCTGTGAGACAGCTTTCATAACCTGTCAGCCCAATGTCATTACAAAAAATATATTGATTATGGGTTGAGTATAATTTAATAAAATGTTATCATTATGACTTAACTTCCAATATAGTTTACTTCTGGAGAAAAAAGTGCACTGGGACAGAAGCTGTGATTAGTAGACCCTCTTCCTTGTCCATTTGTAATTCCCAGGGTTTGCCTTACACCCTGTTAGGGACCAGCGAGTGGGTGAGGTAAGGGAAGATGTAGGCAAATGGCCTTAGCTCTTCTCTGGAGAGCAACTACTCCATCTTCCCAGGCTGGCTATCAGTGGTGATTCTGTCTGAATTAGTGATTTACCTTGGCTTGTACTTATACTAAAATGTATTTAAACTGAATTCTCAGTAATTAGAATTTAGACTCAAAAATGAGTTATCCTGATGATTGCTAATGCATAAGTATCATCCATACCTGGTCTTAAAATAGCATCTAACCGAATCATTTCCTTCTCACTGGAAACAGTTGGCATAGCAGGTGAAGGGAGGTGTGATTTTTGCTCTGTCTAGAAGATTGAGGTAAAAGAACATTTTGGAGGACTATGTCTTTAGCGAGGGATCCCATGATCAAAAAGTGGTTGAAAATATACAAACGGGATGGTTCCTAAAGCTCCCACTTGTCATAAAACTTTGTTTCTAGGATTCTACTTTTGCCATTTTTGAGCATCTCCTGATAATGCAAAAACAGACATGTGCTGGTGCTGGCCACAGGTACCTCCACATTCATTCTCTACCTCTGATTCGCCACTATTAGAGTGTCCTAGAATTATTTGAAGATCACTAAAAACTCATAGGATTGGCTGTATCCTGGTCTCCCCATCACTATTGTGGGGATTTCCTCAGGAATGAGCAAAAGCTGTGGATAATAGCTCTACCCTTTTCTATGTTGTTAAGAATTGGATAAGGGAAGAAGAATATTCCCAATACCTAGGAATTCTTGGAGACACATTGGTAGAAGCAGTACCCTACACCCTATATTACAGGAGACATAAGAAAAATAAAGCTCATTAGTGTACAGGTGAATGTATAATACTTTGTGCAAGCCACTAACTATGCTGACAGGTACAGAGGGCCATTTGGTAGGCAGACTCATTGTGCATTTTTATTGCAGGTCTATAATTACATCATATTTTCTAGGTTGAGAAAACCAAGATTTGGATTATTCAAACAAGGCATCTACAGGCAAACAGCTAGGATTTGAGTTTGGGTCTATCTGACTGTAAATCTCACATTTTCATATTGCTTGTGTTGGGCCAACATCAGATAGATAAATGAGATTGTGGTAGGGAGTTTGTCCATCAGCTAGTTATCCTAACCTGGCTAGAGTATAGCTGAATAGCTGGTGCTATCTGCTATTTTATATTGGGGCTCACCCAGCAATATGGTGGTGTGTTATTCCAAGAAAATTTTCCTGCACTCCTAGTTTATGTGGTGTGGAAGTTAATGAGAATGGCCCCCTTAGGCTCATATGTTTTAATATTTGGTACCCAATTGGTGGAACTATTTGGGAAGCATTAGGAGATATGACATTGTTGGAGGAGATGTGTCACTGGGGGCAGCCTTGGAGGTTTCAAAGACTCACACCAATTCCAGTCTTGTTACTGAACTTTTAAATTATTATTATTTATTTACTTATTAACAATATTCACTTATAACAAATACCATCAAGTTCTTAACTATTAAGCATATAAATTCCTATAACCCTTTTAACCTAACCACTAACCCTATTGATAATTATTTTCATAACCTTTTAGGAGGATACAGTCTCTGGGGCAGGTCCTCAGTTGCCAGGAACACAGTCTCTGTGGTAGACCCTTTAACGCACTTAACAGTCCTTTTTCTGGAATATCTCAGATGCAGGTTCCTCAGGGTAAGTTGGTTATTGCAGTCTCACCTTAAATAAGACTCGATGCTTTCTTCTCTCTGGGAGACCACATCAGCAACTCTG
Source organism: Lophiomys imhausi (assembly GCA_907164525.1). NCBI lineage: Eukaryota > Metazoa > Chordata > Mammalia > Rodentia > Muridae > Lophiomys > Lophiomys imhausi. The sequence continues at coordinate 1,384,108 of CAJQZJ010032342.1, forward strand.
CTCAGTCCTTAAAGCCAGCCACAGTTTGGACAGGTCAAACCCCTCTAGGCAAAAGCTGAGCCACAGGGTTTAGTCCTTGGTCTTTTGCTGTCTTGCGGAAGCTTTCTTTGCTCACCAGCTTCTTTCTGCCTCAGGAAATCCCGCCATCAGTTCAACAGCACTTTCTCCAGCAGGACTCTCTGAGCTCTCTTGCATGGGAGGCATCTGGCTCCATCCTTAAATAGGAACTCTCCTTGTTCCACCTGTTTCAGCTTAATTTGGGCTCCACCCACTTAGCAGCTGAAAACAATATCAGGCCAGATACTTTGTTTCTTAGTTCATTAAGTCTTTCCTGTTTTTCCTGGCTTCAACCTTGTTTTTCAGTCCATTAAGTCTCCTGTTTGTTTCCTGTTTTCACCTGACTTCATCCTTGTTTTTCCACAAGCTGATACGCTAATCGCTCACAGCCAAGTTGATCTTCATGCCCCAATCAAGAGACTGTATCAGAAACCCCTATATAATTTCTAAATCTAATTTAATTATTCTAACTCCCTACACAGTCTTTCTCTCTGGTTCCTACTTATAGATCAAGATGTATAGTTTTTCCTGCTGAAATGTCTTTGCTCTGCCACCATGGACAGTAATCCTCTGAAACTGTAAGTCCAAATTGAACAATTTCTTTTATAAGTTGTCTGGGTCATGGTGTCTTATTACAGAAGAGTAACTAAAGCATGTGGGGTAATGTGGTTTATGCAAAAACAGCTTTTATACACGTAATATATGGAGTTTCAGGGAGAAAGGGTGTATGAGATGTCCTATAACACACAAGCTGCCCCATCCTGAAAAGGCTGGCCAGGCTGCTCTGAGGGAGAACTACTGGAGACATGGGAGACTGCCCACTGATACCCATGATCGATGCTTCCTCATACTTTTTGTAGAAAATGACACTTTATGCTGAATTTGGCAAATATAATTCATATATCAATACCCAAACACAGCTTTCTGTTGGTCTTATTGAAGTGGAATTCATGACCAGAGTATGAGTGTTTGGGAGGGTGACATGATAATTTTCAAAGAACTAATTGTATTTGCATCTATAAGTGTGATGGGCGTGAATATGTTTATGTGTTTGCATGTGTGCAGGTGTACTTGTGTGTGTGGTGCACACTCATGTGTATTCATGTATGTGAAGGCCTGAAGTTTACAACAAGTGTCTTCCTTGATTGTTCTTCCTGTCATTTACTGAAACTAGAGCTCTCAGATTCCTGTTAGTCTAGCTAGCCATCTTGCTTTGGGTATATCTTGTTTGTACCTCCTGGTTTACTGAAATTATAAAAGAACCATATTATAGTTCAAATTTCCATTTTAAGAAGTGTCTGTGGTTGTTTGATTAAGAATGGATTCCATAGTCTCATATATTTGAATGCGTAATCATCAGGGAGTGGCATTGTTTGAGAAGGATTAGGAGGTGTGGCCTTGTTAGAGTAGGTGTGACCTTATTAGAGTAGGTGTGGTGTTGTGGGAGGAAGTGTGTCAGTGGGAGCAGGGGGTGGGAGGGTGGATTTTGAAGTTTCAAAAGCCAGTGCCAGGTCCGTCTGTCACTCTCTGCAGAGAGGGATCAGGAGGAAGTGCTCAGCCAGTGCTCCAGCACCATGCCTGATGCCACCATGCCCCTGCTGGGAACTGTAAGCCAGCACCCAGCTAAATGTTTCCTTTCATGAGAGTTGTTGTGGTCATGGTGTCTCTTCACAGTGATAAAACCTTGACTAAGACAATGTCATAAATATTTTTGTTTTTGTTTAAGATTGATGATTTCAGTACGTTGTAGACTTCTATGAAGTGTACTAAAATGAAAATTTAAATAAAATGACATTTAAATCCTAATTCTGATTTGACTATCACCTGCTGTAGGAAATTCTATAATGTTTGAATGTTTTCTCATTTATCTATCTATCTATCTATCTATCTATCTATCTATTTATTTATTTATTTATTTATTTGGATGTGCATACGTGTCACAGCATACATGTGAAGGTCAGAGCCAGTTTCTGGAAATCAGTCTCTCTGTCCACCAATGCATACCCCTGGGATTGAACTCAGGTTGTCAGGCTTGCTGACAGGTGCCTTTATTACTGAGTCATGTCACTGACCCTGCTGTAGAAAAAAAATTAAAATATTTAATTTCCAGTGTTTTCTTTTACTTAATTTGGAAAACAAGAGGGTAAAACCATTACTTATGATATTCTTATAATTCCTTTCAGGATAATAGTTCTTTAATTTAAAAAATATGAACAACAGATTTATTTCTTTGTTTTTTGGGTAGGTTTTTAAAATTTTGGTCTTTGAGAATTTTATATATGAGTACTATATTTGCATGATTTCCTTTTCCTTCTAGCTTCTTCTGTGCTCAACTCTTTCTCATGTTTATGTCCTGTTATTCTTTAGTTATTGTTGTTATATATATATACATACATATATACATTTATGAATATAATCTGCTAAGTTCACTTAGTGTTGCTCATAAGTATGTTTATTTAGGGCTGATTTCTTGGAGCTGGTTAACCTATCAGATGGCTGATCCCTGGAGAAGACTAATAAATTCTACCTCTCTCAGCCATCAGCAATTGCCTATATCTCTTCAACTAGGGGTGGGGTCTGTGAGCTTTCCCCCAGGCACACTGGCAAGTCAATTGGTGCTGCCATCTTTCTTTCAGGTCTTGTTTAAGAGAGTATTTTGTTATTTCCTGGTACAGCCCCCATGTCGTATATAGAAGGCATTGTTTTGCAGCAGATGCCCTGGCCCTTGGTCTTTTAGACCCTCTTCTTCAAAGATCCCTGAGTCTTCAGTGTGTTGGTTTAATTGTAGATATTTCAGTTGGGGCTGGGGACCCTACGATCAGTTGTTCTCTGCCTTTTTAGCAGTTGTGAATTTCTTTAATGGTTCCTGTCTGTTGCAAAAAGAAGCGTCTTTAATGAGGGAGTGATAATTTCAATTATGTATTGGTATAATGATAAATTATTTAGGGTGCAGTTAGAAATTATATTGGTTTAGGGAAGTGGCAATAATGGGCTTTCCTTTAGGATTTTTGGTCTTAGTAGCCACAGGTGATGGAATAGATTTACAATCAGTGGTGAGTTCTACTCTATCATGTGGACCTTAAGTCCAATTAAATGGATGTTAGTTGCTCCAGGATACAAGTGCCACTATTGGGCCTTTTGGATCATCTTGCCATTCTAGTCAGTGTTGTGGTTTGTAGGCATCATGGCTGGGTAGGACTATTGACTACTTTCTCCTCTTGGCAGCTTATCTCCTTCTGGTGCTAGAAGATCCTAGCATCTTCAGAGAGGAGGCTTTCATGTCAGTTCCAGCTTGGTTCTTCCAAGCTCTGTACCACAGTGTGTCTGTGTGTTTAGCAGTAGAGTTTTACCTTCAATTTCTAAGAGACAACCAAGGCCAATGGCAGCAATCTATATTGTTTTGAGGGGTCTCTTGAACTTCCCTGGACAACAACTTGAAAGGAAATATTTTATGTCTGGCACTGGGGTTTCTGCTAGATGACTTTTGTGGGGAGCATTGTTACTCCAATGGTGTAACTTCATATATATACACACACATATATGTAGTATTTATTTATTGTATTTATATCAATAATATAATATATAATAATGTATAAACACATAAATGTTTAATTAATATGAATACTGAAAAGAATTTCTGAGACACCAAGAACTCAATTCTGGTTATTCTAACATAATTATGCCTTTTCTGTTTTTGAGATGCCTTAGTTAGGTCCCTGCCCATGTTTGTTTGCCATCCCTGAACACTGATGGATCCTCTAAATAACAAAGAAAAGGTTGAGTACAAGGTGGGCGTAGCTGGTGAACCACTAGAACAACACAGAAATGCCTGTGGGATGAGCAGTGAAGTAGGTGAGAGAAATGTCCCTATGGTAATGGAAGGGTCCGAGAGCCCTGTAAAGGACTCTGATGCACATTCTCTTCCATGAGTCTAAGGTGGAGAGACAGAGCATGCAAGAGATCCATTTAGAGACTTAACATTCTGAAGTATGGTCAGATTTAAGTAAAACCAGAATTTCTAGCTCTTAGGCAGCCACGAAACCACCAGATATTTCCTTTTGTTAATGTTGTATTTTGATACATTCATTTAAGGCAAACTTCTTACTTAATTCAGCCTTTTACATATGTGTGTGTTTGAGCATTTTGGGTCATCACTGTCTCTCTTGAGAAACACATTTTCCCTCTACATTACTGTTTTTGCATTTAGTGTGTTGAAGAGACCTTGATTGTAAAAGGTGAAGCTGAAAATAAAGTAGAGGAACCCACTAGGGCTTTTGCTTTGAGAACTCGGGTAGAAGTGTTGAGTCAGCTGGCTGAACTGTCAAGCAGAGCCTGGGAGAGAGCCTGGGAGAGAGCCTGGGAGAGAGCCTGTTGCTCTGCAGCCTGAATTCATTCCAGTGTCTCTGGTTCCACGTTGGTTTATGACCAATGACTAATGCTTTGCCCACGAGTCATTAAACCCACTCTGCACTTTCTTGATTCCCTAATCTCCTTGGAATTCATTCCTGTGTCCAATGGTCCAATGCTCTAGCTTAGTGTTTGGATGACTGAGTGAACAGAAATGGCAATAAAAATATATATGTGATATAACAGTTTAAAATGCAATTCCCTTTAGAGAGGGCTTTTGGGCAAATAAAATTCCTCCCAAACCATTTCAGATCTTTCGAAATACTCGAAGCTTTTCAGTTTCCTTTGCACCTTCATAAGAGGTCAACAAATATACTAAGAATATCTGCTAACTCGGCACACTCTTGCTTTGCTCCAGAATTCCCTTCACAGCTCAGCTCTATGTTGTAATACCCCTGATTAACCACACTAATGGGAGAAGGCAGAGGCATGGGTAATCTAATATAGATAGCAACTTATGAATATGCATGCGTTTGATGTGCTAGAAAACTACTTTAAAAGGAAGAGCAGAACACCACTGATGTCTAAAGATGAAGACAGGGAAAAAAGATGTTCAATGTCCAGGGCCTGAAGAGATGGCTCAGTGGTTAAGAGGGCTTGTGGCTCTCCTCCAGAGAACCAAAGTTTGGTTCTCAACACCTGTCACTCTAGCTTGAGGAGATCAGGCACACTCTTTTGGTCTCCACAGATACTGGCTCACACATGTATGTACACACATACACATAAACAAATGATAAAATAAACCTTTAAAAATATGTCCAACTTACTGACTGCTGTACAATACTCCAAAACTGGTATTGTTTAAAAGCTGCTATTTTTTTGTGTGTGAAAAAAGCTGTGGTAATATCCTACTAACTATTTTAAGATTCTGGCAGAGTAATCAGAGGGGCTGGCTTAAAGTAAGAGAGGAAGAGAGTAAGAATAAGGCAGAGGAATGGGTTGCTCACAGATGTGGGGGTGGAGATGGGAGAGGGTCCATGTTTAGCTGCTAATGCTGACTGGCATTTAACTTTATCTATCCAAACGTGATTCAAGTGATAAGACTGCCTCAGCAGAAAGTCCACCCTAAGCTCAAGTGACTGACTGACTAGTCTATGAGGAGGCAGGTAGAACACGGGTGTGGGAAATCTAACTAGATGATGGTGAGGTGTTCATGTCATTGGCATCCCACCACCCTGCTCTAGACAAAGACCATGGAGGAGAATCTGTCCCACATGGCAAGGGCTGAGAATGAGCAGCACACAGTAGCATATTGGGTCAGGAGGATGGGGAGTTGGATAAGAGGATGCAAACTGGCCACAGATAAAAGCAGTTGGTGCTGATGTTGGGCCTGCTGGACACCTGAATATAAAGCCAGAAGAATCATAGATACAGATAGCAAGATGGTTTTGCTATAGCTGCCTTTAATGAGCTTTCCTATGATCTCAGTCACAATTAAAGGGCAGAAAATATGGACACACAAATTATTATTTGTGTTAAAAAGTCTGTTTTTGAGTTCCAGGATGCTACCTAGCAAAGCCAGTTAATACCACCCAAGTTAAAGCCACAGGAGTTACATGCAGTGGGTTGATTGTTTTTTTTTTCCTGATTGGCCCAGAGATGACGTGGACTGAAACCAGATACACATTATTTTGGGCTCACCCTTTGTTTTCACTCAAGGTGTGAATGGGTAATAGAGGGACCAGATAGAGCATCTTGGTGGTGGGGGGCTATCCAGGGGCAAGAACTGAGAGGATGATCAGGAGTGAGAGTTTTACATATGTCTTTTCAGTGACTCAGATAAAGGATATTTATTCTCTAGAAGGTGTTCTGCAAAAGAAAGCTTGTGGGTCTATTTGGTAACCCATGCTTTATACTTCCTGATACATGGCACAAGAAAGCTTCGCCTCTGATATTCTGTGAAAGGAACAGCACAGTGGTATTTGCGTACCACATTGTACCATTTCCATGTTTCTGAAATGAAACCTAGCCTTCCAATCCTTTCTCTCCACTGTCCATGTAGAAAATAACAATGGGGGTTTTCTCCTTATTTAAGTCTATTTCTGAAAGATTGCTGTCAGGCAGTTATAATTTTGCCTCTTTAGGGCCAAAGGGTTAAAAATAAATAGGAAAGAACCATTTCGTGAGGATGTCAACGTGATTGTCAGAGTTTAACCTCCATTTACTAATTCCAACCTTGGAGGAAATTAGCCTGGGGCCTCAATGGCAAAGTCAACTAAAGAGAAAGAAGCAAACGAAGAAACAGAGGATGACTTTTGTGATCTGGCCTGTCTGGGTGATTACAATCCTGTGATCTTAAGGGCAGGAGGAAGAGTTTGCAAGCCCAGGGATGATATGCTTCGTGCAGGCTTGCAGAGTCAGGAGACTGCCAAACACTCTATCCTGTAACAGCATATTTTTATTTACCAACACTTATATTTATTAATACTTAATAAATCTCTATAAAATACCTAAATCCTATATCCTAAAATCTATAGTCTAAAATCTATAATCTAAGAGTGCCCTAATACCTAAGAACACTCTAATAAAAGGATATTAATATTCTTAGCATGGGTCCGTTCAGCTTGGTTTATGGCAGTCTCAGAAGGCAGTCCCTTTCAAAGCTTAGTGTCCATTGGTCCTTACTTTGCAAGTTTGCAATGCCAGTTTATTTCCACCACTAAATTGTGGCCAGTTTATAAAGTCAGTCTATTCCAGCTGCCAAACTGAGGCCAGCTTTGTTCATCAGCTGAAACTCATCTCTACAGTCTCCTTGGCCCCAGCAAACCTCACACCCGAAAGCCTCTCCAATGGCTTCCGAGCTCCACTTGCCTTGCACACTTTTCCTGCACTCTGGGCCCCAAGACAGATGCCTTTAAAGAACTCTTTCTCAGTAAGTTTTGTGCCACGCTTTTGCTTTAGGATATAGCAGTCCAAATTCTGTTAATGGCGTACCTTGCTGTGCAAGGTGTGACTTTTCAGTTGGTGAGGGCAGGAAAGGAGAGAGACCGTGTGGAATTCTCATCTTATATATTGCACTATCTCAAGATTCTTGGCAGTCTCAAGGGTCCATGAGATTTCTCTTGATGTCCAACAGTCCTGTTGCTTCTCATGATAATTTACATCATCTGCGTGGCTTGCAGAATTTCTTAGCCATGCCCCTTCAACAGGGCATATCGTCTGGCCACAACTGGCCTTTTGTCCATATCAGTAAACCAAAGGGACGTCAAGCTCCTCCTCATGTGCTTCCAGATGCGAATTTGAACTGCCTGCTAATTCACTAAAGAGACTTAACTTCTACCACAGTGTCCTCAGCCATCTGCACCTTCTGAGCTGAACTGCAAACAGAGCAAGTTCACACATTGATTTCCTCTCTACTCAGAGTTCCCTTTATTTGTGATTTCTCACCAGCGAATTTCTTGGTCACTAATCTCCTGCTGTCAAAATCTGCTTTCACAAGTGTCCAAGCAAATCAATTCTGAGTATTGATCATTAGGCAACTGCTAATTGCTATAGCTTAGGATTGGGGTGAGTAGTGAAATGAGAAAGAGATGTATTTATCCATCCTTGCCATGAACAGCCCTATAAATAGCTCACCTTTTAAAAAATTATTAGCAACTCATTTTTAACATAGGAAAAAAACCCTGTTGAAAATGGTATGATTTGTTTTCATTCAGTGCTTGCCTTCGAGTGGTATCAACATATATGGCTTCTTTTACTTAATTTCTGTTTTGTTTTAAATTATCAACTGTCTCTTTGAAAGACAGAAGGACTATTTTTCAAAAAAAGATTACTTTCTTTGTTATTAGGCAACTCATCTTCTTCTCCCCAGAGCACATTTTGTAGAAATAGAAGGACATATTTCTCTCTGGTTTTATGCATGTAAAGGCAAAGGACTGGAAACGGACCTGCTGGTGGAAACTTCCATGACAAAAACCTTTCCTCTGCTGCTTAATCTACTAGCAGAAATCTGAAAACGATTTCATGGCTAGAGAAGATGGTTTTTTTTTTTTTAAACGGGCTCAGCCTTTGATGTATGCCCACTGAGGCACGGGAGACAGTTTGGTTGCCACCGTTTTCTTTTGGGAGAGACAGAGACTCTGTGGTCGCTTTATTCATATGAACTCGGAATTGCGTTAGAGGAAGGGGAAATTAGTGTGGCCTCAGCAGAGGCCCATTTTGAATGTGTAGGAGCTGTGAACTTTAAAATATACTGTCTTTTGACATCCTGGAACAAAAATAGTTTTAATTTGGCCCCACAACACAACTTACAGCAGTGGCTACAGATAGAGTGAGGTCCACAGCTCTGTCTTAAGTGTTGTTTGCACCTTCTGCTCCTGTTGGGAAATCAATCTCTCTCTCTCTCTCTCTCTCTCTCTCTCTCTCTCTCTCTCTCTTTCTCTCTCTCTCTCTCTCCATTTCCCTCCACTTCCCTTCCCACCCCTCACACACGTACATACATACATAGTCAGGACATCCATACTTCCCAGTGTGTGCAGACCACTAAGTATAGTTTAAGACACCATTGTCCAGTGCCATGACCGTCAGGTACAGATGGCTACTGAGCACTTGAAATGTGTTCCTCTGAACGGAGACATGCTGTGAAGTAGGAAGTATGCAGTAGTTTTCAGAACTCTTACTTTACAATGGAAATAGCTTAGTAATTTTTAATATCGATTACGTGTTGAGATGTTCATATTTTGGATACACTAAGTTAAGTGAGTCACGTTTGTTTTCACTTTTTCACATGACTTCTAGAAGAACTGCACATGTGGCTTCTATTTCTAATGTTCAGTGCTGGATTCAGACTGTAATATATAAAAAGATATCAACCCCCCTCCCTGTGCATCCTATGCTGGAGCTCTCACTGCCAGGTCCTGACTTCAGGGACCCTACTCCTATCCACCTCTGAGCTACAACTAATGGCGCCATATTCTTCTGTACTCCATATGTAGGCTTCTGTTCTAAACTGGCCACTGCTCCTATCTTGTGTCCACATGTGTGTGTGTGTGAGAGAGAGAGAGAGAGAGAGAGAGAGAGAGAGAGAGAGAGAGAGTTATTATGTTCACTGGGTGTGTGCACTTGTGGGTATATAGAAGACAGAAGTCAATGCCAGGCTCTTCTTTGAGAATAAGGATTCCTTGAGATAGGGTGTCTTGCTGTACTGGAGCTCATTATAGACTGGCTAGCTAGTGAGCCCTATCAATCCTCTTATCTCTGCCCCCGCCCCAGTACCGAGGTTACAGGTGGTCCTTCCATGTTTAGTTTTCAGTTGGGTGTTAGGGATCTGAACTTACGTCTTCATGCTTCTGTAGCAGGCCCATTACTGACTGAATCGTCTCCCTAGTCCCAATTTATTGTTGTAAAGACTTAAATATTTTGATTATGTTTCTTTCTTATATGTATATATGCCATTTATAGGACTGATTTACAGGCTGTAATCCAGCTAATCCAACAATGGCTGCCTATGAATGGAAAGCCCAAGAGGATCCCGAAGTCGCTCAGTCCTAGAGGTTGTATGTCTCAGCTGGTCTTCAGTAGATGCTGGAATCCCAAAGAAGGATGCTCTAATGCCAGTGAAGGAGTGGCCATGCTAGCAAGGTCAGAGCAAGCAGCCAAGGAGCAGAAGCTTCTGCCTTCCGTGTCCTTATATAGGCTTCCAGTGGGAGGCGTGCCCCGATTAAAGGTGTGTCTTCCTACCTCAAGAACCTGATCAAAGGCACATGTCTTCCTACTTCCAGACTAGAAGTGGATCCACCTGCTTCAAATCAACCAACCTCCCCAAAACACCCCCCCCAAACAAACAAACAAACAAACAAAAAAGAAAGAAAGAAAACAATTCTTCACAGGTGTGCCCTCTGTTTCTGGATTCCAGATAATTCCAGATGCGGTCAAGTTGACAACCGAGAGTAGCCATCACACTGCTTACTATATTACACACCTGTAACAGATATAGCACTATTGCAACAGTGGACTCATCCTTAATGCCCTATCAGTATTGTGCACAAGATCCATAGCTGATGAAGAGTATTGATGACTATTATTCCCCAGAAGGCTCATATGGCACCTTCTGCTCTATGGAGGATGGTCACCAAGAAGGAAGTTTCTTACAGATTGTTGTTGACTGAAGTTGCTCCTTAACCTTACTCTTTAAACTTAGCACCTGAGTTAATGCGGGGTGTTAATCCCTTTATGTTGGAAAGCAGCTCACATCACCTCACCACCCAGTGGTCTACATATGCTCATTGCTGTTCTCCTGCTTGTTCTTGACCCTCAGTTTATGAATTCCTCCTTATCACATATTGCCCCAATGTTGAAGCTTGGGCATAGTCCTTGGTTTTACTCTAACCCCTCCTCTAGGAGATGGTTATGTCTTCAATTTCTGGAATGTGCACAGCTTTGGTGCATGTTCTGGGACAATAACATCTTGTGTATCAGTTTACAGTGTGAAATCAGCCCTAGACAAGCTGATGTGGATGGCAGTGCCTTGGGACCACTCTTCACCAACCCCAGCTGAAACATGCCTTCTGGTTCTAAGTAGAGAAGTTAGAGAATGTGGTGCCCCCTTGGAGAAAAGGGATCGTGTACACCTGGAGGTAGGGGTTGGGCAGGCCCATGGAGGGATGCATTAGCCAAGAGTGAATGAAACTATAGAAGAGGTACTGGGAGCTTTGATACCGTGAACTCTTGTGGGGCAGGGTCCTATGGATTTCAGGTGCTCATGTGCCAGGCACCAGATAAGTCCCTCCCACCTTCTCTCTTGAAGAAAGAAAGGGTGAAAAGGGTATATTTCTGTATCATACACTCTAGAGCAGTGGTTCTCAACCTTTCTTAATACAGTTGTGGTGATCCCCAACCATAAAAATTGTTTTCGCTGCTACTTCATAACGATAATTTTGCTACTGTTATGAATCATAATGTAAATATTTGATATGCAGGATATCTGATATGTGACCCTTGTGAAAGGGTTGTTTACCCTCTAAAGGGTTGCCACCTACAGGTTGAGAATTACTGCTTTAGAGGCTAAACAATGACATCTTAGGTGGCCAGAGCTGACCAGGACTTGAGACACAGCCTTTTAGCCTTTTTAGACAGGATCATTGTAATACAGAACAGCCCACACTGCAAAGTAACAGAAACTGAGGGATACACCCCAGTCTCCTCACAGTGACATCCCTGAAAACCAGTGGGAAAGAACACCCCATGTGACCAATTTAACATGACTTATGCTTCAGTTAAAAAAAAAAAGTTTGAATCTGCAATTTTGGCTTCAAACATGAAAATATGTAAATACATTTAACAATAAGATTGAAAACCTAGGCATGTTTGGGATAGATTTCCATGCAACATCAGAACTAATCCAATGGAGGGATTTGAAAATTTTCATTTCATTGCTATAAATTTATACAGACACCGAGCGACGGATCCCCGAAGGAATGGCCGTCAAGACTCAGATGAGGCTGTTCATACCCAGTGAGCATTAGGTCCACAGAATATTTATGGCAGACTCTGTTCAATGATGACAGAGTTACTGGGATTAAAAAAAAGATCCCCAGTTCTTATAAATGAGAAATGTGATTTGGAGAATTGGAAGTCAGTGTGTCTGAATTGTGATTCTTTGTCCACATGCTTTTAGTCACCAAACATATACCCAGTGTTTACAGGCATCGTGTCAGGCTCTGGGGAAAATTGATGATTTACATTTTGTCTATTGGTTCATGTGAAGGATTTTACATAAGTTCATGAGGTTGTTGTGGCTCCCCAGTCTTCTCCTTTACAAAAAAGATGGGTGTCATGTGCCTGTGTATAGTTCCAGCACTCCGGATCTGGAGTCAGGGGGACCAGAAGACCCAGGCCAGCCTGAGCTGGGTAGGACATGGTCTCAGGAAACAACAATGACAAAAGGAGGGTGAGGACCTCTTTTTAGTCCTCTTTTACTGTCCCTCTTTTAAAGTCCTAGGATATGTGAAATAAATGTTTTTAAGATTGCAGGGGATGCTTGAAAGTTTGTCCACTGTTTGAGTGTTCCTTCTGCTTAAGACACTACTCTGAGTTATGGGTGTCTTAAACAAAGAGAGAAGTGTCCTTGTCATTTATGCAAAGGAAGCAGGAGTTTAAGCCTTGGAGGCTCAGTGGCAGTTGTATGGGCTATCTATGGTCCCCTGCTCAGATATTCCTATTTAACCATTCCTAGCACAGAGCTTCCCATAAACTTAGGGTTGGGGTGGCCTCTCTCACTTATATGGAAGGTTGGATCCTGTGATCTTTAGGCTGGGAACATTGCTGCCTTCAATCAATCAGGCTTTAAGAGCCAGGATGAGTAGAGAGTAGGATACTCATTGTATATAAACTAATAATTGCACTAGACCATTAAAACAGACAAAGAAAGTTTCAGTCTAGAGTAGTTCAATAGGAAGAGAAGAAACTGTGTCTGTTGAAGCACATGGAGGACTCTCAGACATGGCTGATTTGATGGAAAACTACTGGTGATCTTAGGAGGGAGAATGGCTGATTGACTGCTATGGCTAGGCCATCTGTGACAATATGTGACCATCTGTGACAAGCTCCTGCTCTCCCATGGAGCCTGCATTGTAGGACTTCCTACTTCATGATTAGGGATGACTCTCAGTCTTGAAGAATGCATTCCTGGGCTCAAGACTGTCAACTTGGAGGGCAGGAGAGAGAATATGCATGTGTAAGGTGTTTAAGGCGAATGCTCTAAGTATCAGGGTCCCATATCCAGGAAGAAGTCTGTCTAAAGTTGAGTCAACCTGTAGAGCACAGACAGACTTGGCCTGTCCCTGACATGGAATATATTCATTTTTTTTTGCTGCAGTTTTGGTTTTTAATATGAATATCTTAAAAACTCTTTCTTCACAGGCAGGGCAAGTTGCAGGTCAAATAAATTTCTGAGATGTCCACCATTTTGGATCTGAGTTGATGAAGTTGTGTATGGCCCAGGGGTATGGGAGGGCTAGGGGTGTAGCAGATGCTGGTTAATAACCTCAAACTGTGAGGTAAACAGAGGCTGTGGGCCTGGTGTCCTCCCTGGAGTCAGGAGATAGGAAGTTTCAGATTCCCATAGTAATTATGAGTCTCTCTCATTGTACAAGAAAAATCTCATCTCTGTGTGTCTCAGAGCAGCCAAGGGCCCCTGTGTCTTCTTATTCCCCACTGAAGATGGAGCAGTTCAGGTCCCTGCATGACTTGACTCTGTTTTTTCCCTCTGAAACTCACACGATCTAATTTTATTTTATTCTTTGTAAACTGGAGAATGAAAGGCCCCTTTTGGGCTGTGCCGGATGTATTGTGTGCCTTTGCATGCAAGGTGAGCTGTACATAAATGTTTCCTTAATGTGCTTCAGTCACGTTCAGAGATACAGAGAAGGGAACAGTCCCGGCAGGTTATTGAGTCCATCTCCCTTCCTTTGCATTGATTGAAACTGCTTTTCTGGAGCATGCCTTTTGGAATTTTGAGCAAACTAATTTTCTATGCCCCCAGGAGCTGATACTTGTCACAATTCCATTTCAGAAAAAAAAAAAAATTCTAACATGGGAGACCTTATTGTCAAGGTATTTCCTTGCATCCGTTCTATCTCGTTTTTCCTTGGCTAGGCAGGCCAGTCTGTGGAATCACACTTCATCACAGGGCTGGGGCAGAAAAGCAAAACCCAAAAGATAATTGGGTTATGTTAGGATTTTACTCTATGAGCTGTATTTCAAGGGTCGTGATTTAACACTTAAATATGTTTCCAAGTCCATGAAATAAAAAGTGAAATTATATTTCTGAATGCATTTATTATTGTTTAATCTATTTAGTGTTCCAAAACTGGTATACCTTCAATAGTTTAATTGCTTTTCATTTATGTGTTCTATTTCCAATGTTGAAAAAAAAAACCTCCAAACAATATAAAGTCATTTTAATTTAATTCATGTAAAGATAAAAGATACTTAGTATCATGGGACTTGTTGCTTCAAAAAGTTGATGATGGAAAAACCTCTGGTAAATTTAATAGAAGACAAGGAATATAAAATACTGGAATAGGATGCATCTTACCCAAAGGCTGGATGATGGAGGGAAAGCTCTCGTCTACCAATGCTGAAATGATTACTTAGACTTCTAGGCAGCTAAGTAAAGGAGAGGGATGTGTGCAAGAAGAGAAATGGTGGCTGTTTGCTTCCAATAGAGGAATCTATTTTCTGTTCAGAAAGTTGTGTTCCTACCCAGAAGATATGAATATAAAACCCCATTCTCTGTTACTAGGTGAGAGAGACAGAGAGATAGAGATGGAGATAGATAGATAGATAGAAGGATAGATAGATAGAAAGATAGAAAGATAGCTAGATAGAAAGATAGAAAGATAGAAAGATAGATAGAAAGATAGATAGATAGGTAGATAGAAAGATAGCTAGATAGCTAGAAAGATAGAAAGATAGAAAGATAGATAGATAGAAAGATAGAAAGATAGAAAGATAGAAAGATAGATAGATAGACAGACAGACAGACAGACAGACAGATAGATAAATGGCTAGGACAATGATCAAGTCGAATGGGCAACTATCGCCAAGGAAGTAAGTCAACCACATAGTTGGCATTCGGGAACTATCTTAATGAAAGAATCTTTTCATACATTCCAGCATCAGTCTTCAGCCTTTTGGTCCTGTTTCTCTGACAGCCATTTATTGTAGAGCAGGGATTATGAAGGACTAACCTACCCTGTCTTGGCAGAGCTAGGCTGTCGACTTCCTTGCTACCAAGTTTTGTCCTTTTTGGACAGCAGTCTCTGCAGTTGAAGCGAGGAGTTTTTACATGCCAAGAGATAGGCTTGCCACTAATTCAACCATCTCACACTGGAGATTCTTCGATGCTTATCTTCTACTTGGAGTAGAATAGGGGGTGCTGTCAGGAGCTGATATGGAATGTATGGAGAGAAAATGGGAACTGTCCAGGTAGTCACTGGTTTGTCATTTCTTAGTATTGGAAGCTGCAGGCCCTGCACTTCCTATATAATCAGATGTATTTATCCTTCTCAGCTCTCTGAAGTGGTTGAAGAATAGACAGCTTGAGTCTCATAGCTAAATTTTGAGTTGTTTAGGAATCAAGAGGGCGTTCTAGATCTAAGAAGATGGTTATAATAGTGATGCAAGTTAGTATGAAAGCTAAGTCAGTTATAGAACTTTAAACTCATGGAGATGGTTAGAAGGTAGAAGGTTAAAGTCAGGGGCCAAATATGTATGAACTGGACATTGGGAAGGTATACTGGGCCATTTAACTCTCATAAATGTGGCATATTTAATTCTGCTGTTTTGTATAGAATTTACTGTTATAAGAGAAAGAACCATTTGTTGGATTGAAAAGGGAAGCTGTTGGGGGGGGGAAGAAGGTGGAAGGGTGGGACAGGAAGGGGGGAATAGGGAAGGGTTTGTGACTGAGATGTAACTTGAAGAAAAAAAATAAAGTACTTATATAAAATAAAAAAAATAAAAAAAAAGAAAGAATCTTTTCCTTACTGGTTCTGTTGATGAAGACTATCACGCATATTGAACAGACCTGTGAGGAGAAACTGGTATTTTCCCATTCCTGGTAACACAGTCTTTGAAACACCAGCAAATATTTCCAACCAGAAGAAAGTGGGCCAGAGAGGATCAGCAGAGATAGAGACTCACACTCTTGTGCAGAGACCTTCCTCTGTTGTTTCCCCTGTGGGAAGTTAATTTAACCAGCAGGACAGTAAGCCCATGCTGCCTTGTTCCTCCGTGTGCACGCTTCAGTGCAAACTCTGGGTCAAGTCTCTGTGCATTTAGCAAGCTGGTCTGTCGTTCACTCGCTTGATAGTCCTATGACTGTCATTTACTTGTTCACTCAGACATTTACAATAAAGACTATAGTGTGGGACAGTCATTCTCTGTCATTTCATTACTCCTACATTAGTACAGGTTTTTTTTTTTTTTTCCACCTGCTCTATATCTGGCAGGGCTTACCTGGTTATTCCAGTGGAAAACAAGTGAACTCAGACAGCAGCTCACCTTCTAGAACTCCTGCACAGCCAACATTCACTGCAAGATAAGCAAGCAAGCAGCGACCCAGCAAAGACTCTTAATAATTAATTAACTAATTAAATTTGTAACAATTATATCTACAGTCAGAAACAGGGCAACCCTGTAAAGTTTAGGAAACAGTAACTAAACCTAATGCCTTTTAGAATAACCAGCCACTATAAAAAACAAAACAAAAAAACCAGAAGGCGTGCTTTCTCTGTGAGGAATTAAATTCAACATGTTATCATTCCTTCAATCCAAAAAGGATGATGAGAAGATTACAAGCACCACAGCCCTGAAAAGTGTTTGTCTGGATGTACATGACATGTGTGTACTTATTCGGACAGACATGAAAACAGTAGGCAGCATGTTGATTGTTTCAGTCTCCCTCACTAAAGCATTTCCACACACAGGTGCGCTAGGGTGCGCTTACTAGTGGAACCCCGAGTAGATATTTAGTATGGATTAAAAAATCACATCATTAGCCGGGCGGTGGTGGCGCACGCCTTTAATCCCAGCACTTGGGAGGCAGAGGCAGGCGGATCTTTGTGAGTTCGAGGCCAGCCTGGTCTACAAAGTGAGTCCAGGACAGCCAAGGATACACAGAGAAACCCTGTCTCGAAAAA
>CAJQZJ010032342.1:1403028-1433747 GCA_907164525.1 Lophiomys imhausi
CCATGCATTATTTTACCTTAGCTCTAAGTTTTTTCAACTCTTGGAGGTTTGTAAAACCAGGTTGAACAGCTGTCACCTTTAATTTATTTACAGTGTTTTAAACCTGTTACCTGCTTTTTAATGCCAAACCATGGAAATAGCCTATACCTCTACAAAAAAAAAAAAAAAAAACTTTTCCGCTGCTATCAAGTTTGTGTAATCTCTGTAGCCACCTGCAGTCTAACATTCTAATCTGAAATTAAGGCCATTTTCCTTTCATGCCAGTAAGGTAAATTATAGTTTGAAAATTTTATATTGTATTTTTATTATGAAGCTTATTAACTCTTTTCTTAAAAAAGTATTATTTATTTCTAGAACATAGTTTCCTCCCTCCTCCCCTCTTGGCCCCTCCCTTCCTCTCTCCTTCCCTCCCTCCCTCCCTCCCTCCCTCCCTCCCTCCCTCCCTCCATGTTCCTCTACTTGGTACTCTCCTTCTCCTCAAATGAGGTGGGTCCTCACATACCATACTCCCTCAGATCTTGCGTCATGTGAGGCCCAAGAGCTTCCACTCATACTGGAGCTTGATAAGGCACACCATCTAGGGTGTGGGGTTCCACTAACCTGCAGCAGATTCCATGACTCACTGGTGGGTAGAATTTTTCCTAGGATAGATATGCTAGGTTCCTATCTATTTGGGTGTGTGGGTTGTAGGATAGTTATTCTCTGATGTATGGTTAATATCCATTTGTAAGGGAATACATACCATGTTTATCTTTCTGAGACTGCGTCAGCTCACTTAGGATGAGCTTTTCTAGTTCCATCCATTTGGTTTCGAATTGCATGATTTCCTCATTTCTGATAGCTGTGTAGTATTCCATTGTGTAAATGTACCACAGTTTTTTTATCCATTCTTCAGTTGAAGGACATCTGGGTTGTTTCCAGTTTCTGGCTATTACAAATAAAGCTACTATGAACATTGTTGAGGCAATGTCCTTGTGGTTTCGTTTCAAATCTTTTGGATATATGCCCAAGAGGGGTATGGCTGGGTCTTGAGGTAGATTTATTCCCAATTTTCTAAGATATCTCCAGATTGATTTCCAAAGTGGTTGCACAAGTTTGCAGTCCCACCAGCAATGGGGGAGTGATCCCCTTTCTCCTCATCCTCACCAGCATGTGCTATCATTTGAGTTTTTGATCTTAGCCATTCTGACAGGTGTGAGATGGAATCTCAGAGTTGTTTTAAGTTGCATTTCCCTGATAACCAAAGATGTTGAACATTTCCTCAAATACCTCTCAGCCTTTAGAGATTCCTCTTCTGTGAATTCTCGGTTTAGCTCTGTACCCCATTTATTGATGGGGTTATTTGATTTTTTGGTGTTTAATTTCTTCAGTTCTTTATATATTTTGGATATTAGCCCTCTGTCAGATGTTGGGTTGGTGAAGATCCTTTCCCACTCTGTAGGCTGCTGTTTTGTTCTAAGGACAGTGTCCTTTGCCTTACAGAAGCTTTTCAATTTTATAAGGTCCCATTTATTGATTGTTTGTTTTAGTTCCTGAGCTATTGGTGTTCTATTCAGGAAGTTGCTACCAGTGCCAATGATTTCAAGGCTTTTCCCCACTTTCTCTTCTATTAATGTTAGTGTGTCTGGATTTATGTTGAGGTCCTTGATCCACTTAGACTTAAGTTTTGTACAGGGTGATAAGTATGGATCTATTTGCATTCTTCTACATGTTGACATCCAGTTAGACCAGCACCATTTATTGAAGATGCTTTCCTTTTTCCATTGTATGTTTTTGGCTTCTTTATCAAAAATTAAGTGACCATAGGTGTGTGGGTTTATTTCTGGGTCTTCAATTCGATTCCATTGGTCAACTGGTCTGTTTCTATACCAGTACCATGCTGTTTTTATTACTATTGCCTTGTAGTACAGCTTGAAATCCGGGATGATGATACCTCCAGATGTTCTGTTATTGTACATGATTGATTTAGCTATTCTGGGTCTTTTGTTATTCCATATGAAGTTGAGAATTGTTTTTTCCAGATCTGTAAAAAATTGAGTTGGTATTTGGATAGGAATTGCGTTGAATTTGTATATTGCTTTTGGTAAGATTGCCATTTTTATTATGTTGATCCTACCTATCCATGAACAAGGGAGATCTTTCCATCTCCTGATATCTTCTTCAATTTCTTTCTTCAGGGTCTTGAAGTTCTTATCATACAGGTCTTTCACTTGCTTGGTTAGAGTTACCCCCAGGTATTTTATATTATTTGTGGCTATTGTGAATGGTGTTGATTCCCTTATTTCTTTCTCAGCCCATTTATCTTTTGTGTAAAGAAGGGCTACTGATTTTTTTGAATTGATTTTGTATCCGGCTACCTTGCTGAAGGAGTTTATCAGCTGTAAAAGTTCTCTGGTGGAATTTTTGGGGTCACTGATGTATACTATCATATCATCTGCAAATAGGGATACTTTGACTTCTTCCTTTCCAATTTGTATCCCTTTGATCTCTTTTAGTTGTCTTATTGCTCTAGCTAAAACTTCAAGTACTATGTTGAAGATATATGGAGAGAGTGGGCAGCCTTGCCTTGTCCCTGATTTTAGAGGAAATGCTTTAAGTTTCTCTCCATTTAGTTTGATGTTGGCTATTGGCTTGCTGTAAATTGCCTTTATTATTTTTAAGTATGGTCCTTGTATGCCTGATCTCTCTAAGACTTTTATCATGAAAGGGTGCTGTATTTTGTCAAAAGCTTTTTCAGCATCCAATGAGATGATCATGTGGTTCTTTTCTTTCAGCTTGTTTATGTAGTGGATTACATTGATAGATTTTCTAATGTTGAACCACCCCTGCATCCCTGGGATGAAGCCTACTTGATCATGGTGTATGATACTTTTGATGTGATCTTGGATCCGGTTTGCAAGTATTTTATTAAGTATCTTTGCATCCATGTTCATAAGGGAAATTGGTCTGAAATTTTCTTTCTCCGTTGGGTCTTTGTGAGGTTTAGGTATCAGGGTAACTGTGGTCTCATAGAATGTGTTTGGCAGTATTCCTTCTGTTTCTATGTTGTGGAAGAGTTTGAAGAATATTGGTGTTAGCTCTTCTTTGAATGTCTGGTAGAATTCTGTGCTGAAACCATCTGGGCCTGGGCTTTTTTTTGGTTGGAAGACTTCTAATGACTTCTTCTATTTCCTTAAGGGTTATAGGACTGTTTAATTTGTTTACCTGTTCTTGATTTAACCTTGGTAGGTGGAATCTATCAAGAAAATTGTCCATTTCATTTAGATTTTCCAATTTTGTGGAGTACAAGTTTTTGAAGTAGGACCTAACGATTCTTTGGATTTCCTCAATGTCTGTTATTATTTCCCCCTTTTCATTTCTGATTTTGTTGATTTGGGTATTTTCCCTCTGCCTTTTAGTTAGTTTAGCTAAGGGCTTGTCTATTTTGTTGATTTTCTCAAAGAACCAGCTCTTGGTTTTGTCGATTCTTTGTATTGTTCTTTTTGTTTCTAAGTTGTTGATTTCAGCCCTGAGTTTGATAATTTCCTCTCGTCTGCTCCTCTTGGGAGTGTTTGCTTCTTTTTGTTCTAGCTCTTTCAGGTGTTCTTTAGGTGGCTAGTATAGGAATTCTCCAGTTTCTTTTTGAAGGCACTTAGAGCTATAAACTTTCCTCTTAGCACTGCTTTCAATGTGTCCCATAAGTTTGGGTATGTTGTGCCTTCATTTTCATTGAGTTCTAAGAAGACTTTAATTTCTTTTTTCATTTCTTCCCTGACCCAGAGGTCATTGAGGAGAGAGTTGTTCAGTTTCCATGTTTTTGCAAGCACTCTGTTGTTTTTGTTACTGTTGAAGCCTAGCTTTATTCCATGATGGTCTGATAAGTTACAAGGAGTGATTTCAATTTTCCTGTATCTGTTGAGGCTTGCTTTGTGACCAACTATATGGTCGATTTTGGAGAAGGTTCCGTGAGGTGCCGAGAAGAAAGTGTATTCTTTTGTTTTGGGGTGAAATGTTCTGTAGATATCAATTAGGTCCATTTGATTCATGACATCTGTGAGGTTCATTATTTCTCTGTTTGGTTTCTGCATTGTTGATCTGTCCAGTGGTGAGAGTGGTGTGTTGAAGTCTCCCACTATTAATGTGTGAGGTTCAATGTGGGATTTGAGCTTCAGTAGTGTTTCTTTAATGAATGTGGGTGGTCTTATATTTGGGGCATAGATGTTTAGTATTGAAATTTCATCTTGGTGGATTTTTCCTTTGATGAGTATATAGTGTCCTTCCCCATCTCTTTTGATTAATGTTGGTTGAAAATCCAATTTGTTGCATACTAGAATTGCTACTCCAGCTTTTTTCTTGGGTCCATTTGCTTGGTATATCTTTTTCCAGCCCTTTACTTGGAGATAATGTCTATCTTTTTTGCTGAGGTGTGTTTCTTGTAAACAGCAGAATGTGGGATTCTGTTTTTGCATCCATTCTGCTAGCCTGTGCCTTTTTATTGGGGAATTGAGTCCATTGATGTTGAGAGATATTAATGACCAGTGATTGTTACTTCCTGCCATCTTGATGTTGGTAGAAATAGTGTGTGAGCTTCTTTCCTTTTGTTTTTGCTGCAGGCATGCTATTTGCTTCCTGTGCTTTCTTGTGTGTAGTTAACCTCTTTGGGTTGAAGTTTTCCTTCTAACATCTTCTGTAGAGCTGGATTTGTGTATAGATATTGTTTGAATTTAGCTTTGTCATGGAATATCTTGTTTTCTCCATCTATGTTGATTGACAATTTTGCAGGGAATAGTAGTCTGGCCTGGCATTTGTGTTTTTTTAGGGTCTGCAAGACGTCTGTCCAGGCCCTTCTGGCTTTTAGAGTCTCTGAAGAAAAGTCAGGTGTGATTCTGATAGGTTTGCCATTATGTTACTTGACCCTTTTCCCTAGCAGCTTTTAAAATTCTTTCTTTGTTCTGTACATTTAGTGTTTTGATTATTATGTGGCGGGAAGATTTTCTTTTCTGGTCTAATCTATTTGGGTTTCTGTAAGCTTCTTGTACAGTTATAGGCATCTCTTTTTTTAGATTTGGGAAATTCTCTTCAATGATTTTGTTGAAAATATTTTCTGGTCCATGGAGGTGGGACTCTTCTCTTTCTTTTATTCCTATTATTCTGAGATTCTGTCTTTTCATTGTGTCCTTGATTTCCTGAAGGTTTTGTGTCAGGACTTTTTTAGATTTGACATTTTCTTTGACAGATTTATCCATTTCTTCAATTTTATCCTCTGAGCCTGAAATT
This sequence comes from Lophiomys imhausi, assembly GCA_907164525.1. Taxonomy (NCBI): domain Eukaryota; kingdom Metazoa; phylum Chordata; class Mammalia; order Rodentia; family Muridae; genus Lophiomys; species Lophiomys imhausi. Next base: position 1,408,285 of record CAJQZJ010032342.1, read on the forward strand.
CTTTCTTCCATCTCTTGTATTCTGTTGGTGATGCTAGTGTCTGTAGTTCTGATTCTTTTCTTAAGGTTTTCCAGTTCTATGGATGTCTCAGATTGGATTTTCTTCATTGCTTCAACTTCCCTTTTCAGGTCTTCCATTCCTTTAAGCGCTTTATTCATTTCCATCACCTCCTTTGCAGTACTTTGTTGTTGCTCTCTGAGGTATTTGATTTCCTCCCTTAGGCCTTCTATTATTAGTATAAGCGTAGGATTAAGGTCATTTTCCTTTGCTTCAATTGGGTTCAGCTGTCCAGAGTTGTCTGTAGCATTATTGCTAGGATCTGGAGACATCCTATTGTTTTGTTTTTTTTTCACCATGTTCTTGTGCTGACCTTTTGTCATCAGATGGACCCAGGTGTTATCTGTTTGTTTCTTTTGTTACCTGACCTTGGTGCTCAGGAAAACTCCCTGCCCTGGGGGTTGGCTGATCCTGAGATCCTGGTGTTTACCTCCAGATGGCGGGCAGATTCCTGTAATAGACTGACTGGCTCTCGGAGAGGAGGGTGGCTGTTGCTCTCCTCAACTGCTTGTGACCCAATTGGACCAATATAGAGGGGATTGGAGTGGGGAGAGGGCTAGCCTCTGAGGACCTGGGAGCTGACAGATCTCCTCAGAAAGGCAGGTAGAGCTGTGGTTGGGTCTGTGTTCTCCTCTCACTGACCCAGTCGTTCTGGCTCCCCAGCTAAGCTGACTATGCACGCAGGGAACTCCACCCACAACAGATGCCGGTCTCAGTGCGCCTGTTGCTGACTGCCTCAGATGCTTGGGTGCTAGGGTGAGTGACCCACCCGCCCCAGTATCTGTGGAGAACACACTGTTGCGGGCTCTGTTTGCAGGCAGTCTTGGCTCCTAATTGCTTTGCTGTGACTGGGTTAGGTCTCTGCCTCTCCGTTACAGTGCACACTGTGCCACCATGTTGGAAACTCCGGAAAAAAATAATCTCACTTACCTTTGCTCTTGTGGTGCGGCTCGAGTGCAGGCTGGATATCAGGCAGACAGGCGGGGCCGCTGGTCTGTCAGTTTTATTTTTTAAAATCCAAGTTTCTACTCCATATTTGTTAGTGATAACCAATTGTCCAAATAGTGATGACTAATGAGCCTCACAGAGCAGAGCTTTCTACCCCTTCACTTTTAGATAAAACTAAACACTAGAAAGACTAAATGGTGCCCCGGAGATCATACTGTAGCAGTTTTGAGAGTTATACTTTATTTATATCTTAGGGTCCTCATTATCAATGTTAATTGGTAAGTTGTCCTGTTGATTCCTATGTGTGGCCTTTGCGCCTCGCTAGTGGAAGTGCTTTTCTAGAGTTTTCCTTCTGTCTTCTTTAGTAGTTAGTTGCCTTCATTTGTTACTGTAGTTGGGAGGTTTTTGTTCATTCTTTTTGCCTCTAATCTTCTGCTTACTACATTATAGGAAAGGAGAGAAAGTCAGAAAGGCCGATCATGCCATAGTAGCCCACATACTGTGTGCTACACACAACTCTAAATCCAAGTCACCAAGCATGACTTAATAACTATGATTGATTAGGGGACACCGAAGCTGTTTTTATTGATGTATTGTAGTCTCTCTGTATTTGTTTTTGACTGTGTGAGCATCTGTAGCTGTTGACAGACAGAAAATAGTAAAGGAAAACAGAGAAAGATGAGGTTCCCTAAGCATTGAATGCTTGTCTTCTGTGAGATTTAGTAATAACTAAACCTCATTTAAAAAGTCAAACAAGCAACTATGAATTAGAACATGGGTTCTTAACATGTGGGTTGTAACCCTCAAGCCACTGGAAAACACAGATATTTACATTACAATTCATAACACTAACAAAATTACAATTATGAAGTAACAACAAAAATAATCTTATGGTTGAGGATCACCACAACATGTATTAAAGGGTTGCAGCATTAAGAAGGTTGAAAAACATTGAGTTAGAGGATTAATTTGTCAATTTTAGTCTGATTTGTTGAATTTTTTAACCAAATGGGTATTCTGAAATTCTTTCTGTTTTTAAAACATTAAAAACAACAACAACATGAGTTCACTTAGTTTTCTCAATAAATTTAACAAATTTCCTAAAAATTTAATGGAAGGAATAATCTTTACGAGTTGCATTTTATGTTTACTTCCAGGGGTGACAATTTAGAGTTGCGCTCAAGTTTGGACATTGTTTCCTGTCAGGCGTCAGACATTGCTCCTGCTTACCTAGGGGGACTCATGGAACCATTTATAGCTTCAGCTACCTTAAGAATGGGTGGCAATGAGCTTTCTCTAGACGATAAGTAGCATCAAGTGAAGGGTATGTCTCGAGGTAGAAACTTTTAATTCCTGAGCTTGAGTATGAATTTCACTCTTTTCTGTCTATGCTGATAATTTGTGTGTGTGTATGTGTGCGTGTGCGTGTGCGTGTGCGTGTATGTGTGCGTGTGCGTGTGCGTGTGCGTGTGCGTGTGTGTGTGTGTGTGTGTGTGTGCATGTTCGTGTGGAAGGGCAGCCACTGCAGTCTGGTAGTGTTCACTGTATTAGGCAACTGAGATTGGGATGTAGCCTGAGTTCACAGTGTATTCTACCCTTCCCTAGTGACCCAGAGGATAGAAGCTTTGGAAGTAACTTCTTCCCCTGACCTTTCCCTTTACCTGGAATAATCTCCCTTCTTCTGTTTTATTTTCAGAGAACCCATCTTTCTCTCAGTGTTGCAGGTTGACTATGAAATGCACCCCTCCCCAGACTCATGTGTCAAATGCTTGGTTCCCCAGGTGGTGGTGCTAATTTGGAAGGTGGCAGAAACTCAGGGAGGTGGGTTCCAGCTGAAAGAAGTAGATCATGGGTGTCTGTGAGGGCACCATTGCTGTTCAGCATGTGTGGAGATCTCTCTAGCCACCTCATAGCACTCAGGGATTGAACTCAGGCCATGAGAGCTAAGTCCTCGATCCTTTACCTGATGAGCCCTCTTACCCACCATGAGGGTGTGTCTTTGGAGGTAATACCTAGTTCTGTTCCCTTCTTTGCCCCTTCCCATCCACTAGGAAGCAAACACGTTCCTATTCCCATAGACATGATTCTTTCTTCAAGCACGTGGGACAAATGATAACGAAATGAGTTCTCCAAAGCTGTGAGCCAAAATCAATAGTTTCTCCTGTGAGTTTTTCTCTTGGGCATTATGGTCACAGCTACTCAAAAGTAACTAATGTAATTACCCTAAAAAGAGGGATTAATGAAAGACCACCTATGTAGAGGTTTGGCTTTAATATTCAGTGAGCTCCAGGATTTGATGGATTTTAAAGTGTTTTCTCTATGGGCTTTCTTGCCCTTGACATTGCTATAAAAATAGAATGCAGAAAAGGCTTAATCAATTGAAGGTTTCAATATGTCCTGCCTTTCCCTAATGGCATATGCAAGCAGTGCATATAAATCGACGTGTCTGGTGGTTGTATGTGGTTTATGAAATGAGGCACATTGGTTAGTAATGTGTGTTATGAAGTACAACAGTGACACATATATACTGTAGTGACACCAAGCAGTAGCTGGTCATTCACAATATTTAATGATTTAAGGCTTCTGGCAATATTGACATTGCCTCCAATTTTGGTTGACATTTAGTATACTGATAGAATTTGGATTGAACAATGTAATCTGAGGGTCTGTGGAGATTCCTTAAAAGTAGACTTGTGGAAAAAAAATCACGTTTTATAAAGAAGACACTGGAAGGAAATGATATCAGACTTAGAATTAATTTACCCTTGGGAAAAATGTATGTATGTATGTATTCATGCATATATGTATGTATGCATGCATGTATGTATGATATATGCATGCATGCATGTATAATGTATGTATGATGTATGCATGTATATATGTATAATGTATATTTGTAAGTATAAGTATGATGTATGTATGTATACATTTATTTATTTTTGTATGTGTATTTATGTGTATGCACATGAGTGCATGTGGGTATGGGTGTGCTTGCGAGTGCTGAGGCTGGAGGCCAACCTAGGATGTCATTTCCTCAGAAGACATCCACACTGCTTATGGAGACAAGGTTCCTAGTGGCCTGGAGCCCATCAACAGGCGACTAACTGGCCAGTGATTTGCTTGTCTCTGTCTGCCCAGCACTGGGATTACAGATGTGGGCCACCACACATGGCTTTTTACACAGCTATGGTGGATGGACGCAGGTCTTCATATTGTTCAGCGAACACCTTGCCAACTGAACCACCTCCCAGCCTAGAAAAACAAACAAGCAAATAAACAAACAAACAAAAAACCCAAAGCATAAACACTCTTGAGAGTTTTTAGTTCTGTGACTCTAGCATAAATTTCCTAAAACCAGAATTTATTCATTTTTTAACTGTTTGCTTTAAAATATACAAACTCCTGTTTAGATTCAGATGGCTAACTATCTCAACAAAGGGGTGGAGACACATGGATTAAACCAAAGAATGGCTAATTCTCAAATCACTTATAGAGTAATACAGTGATCAATTAAAGACTGCTGAAGGAGAAATATTTACGTAATTTTTATATATTGAGTGGTTTAAAAATAGCCCCTTTTACTTTGAATGTTACACAGTGCTTACTGATTTAGTACACAGAATTCCATTACCAGTATAGCATCTTGTTTGGAATATGGACAATCTTGCCTGACTTTGGGTGCTTTAGTACGAACACGTACATAAAGTAGGACATTTTAGGAGCAAAGATTCACAGAATGTCCCTGGTGTGTTGGCTTGAGAAGCTAAGTTCCTGCTGTGTCTGGACTGCTTTGTGTTGAAAGCTAAGTCTTTGGGGTGGAACAAAACTAGCATGCGGAGGATCGCTGGGCCACTTCTTAGTTAAATGAAGCTTGATGCTGCCTCTGTCATGCAGTTGCAAATGTCACTCTTCTGTTTTAGTCACTCCTAGATCCAAACTTTCAAACTGACCCTTTGGTGGAGCTTGGGTTGCACAGTGGTGGGAGGTGGGGGATCATGGAATATTTACTTACCGCAAACACCTTATGTTTTCAAGTACGCAAGACCTATTCCAGTGGTTCTCAACCTGTGTGTCAAGACCACTTTAAAAGGCCAAATGACCCTTTCACAGGGGTCATGTATCAGATATCCTGCAAATCACATATTTACGTTATAATTCCAGTGGCAAAAATTAAAGTTATGAAGTAGCAATGAAAATAATTTTATGGTTGGGGGTCACCACAACATGAGGAACTGTATGTATTAAAGGGTCGCAGCGATAGGAAAGTTGAGAACCAGAGGAAAGCCTCAGACTTAGGAGTGCTCACTAAGTTGCAAGGAGCTGGATGGGAGAGTGAGCTTTCACCTTTTCACCCTTGTGAGCTTTCACCTTTTCACCCTTGTGAGCTTTAGAGAACAGTGTAACCATGTGTTGTGTTTTGGCTCGCAGAGAAAATGACACTATGCAGTATCAGATTTCCAAATAATCACTTTTTGTCTTGATGAGTTAATACTAGTGTCATCATGACGTACACTATCATTCTAATGGCTCCTCAGTGTTGTATTTTAAATACTTTCCTTTGAGTTATCTGGTAGCTATAGCAGAATTACATTTAATGGGTTTTGCTATGCTCCCTTTTGCTCCTTAATATTTATGGGGGTTACTACCCACCTCGAGACCATTTAGCTCCCAAGTAGATGACACAGGGACACCAATTTTATTAACAAGCTGCTGGTACTATGCTGGCCAGGTTCTGAGCTATTCTTACCTGACTATGCTGGCTCTTCCACTTGCCAATTTAGAGTTGACCTGGCTTGCTCTGTTTCATGTGCATCCTACGGCAAACATCTCTTGGCCACATGTTCATGGTCCTTCCTGTCTAATGGTGACCTCCTTCTTCCTCTCTCCTTCTCCTCTACCCATGATCCCTCCTGAGACAACCCCCACTAGATCCAAAGTCCTTTCTTCCTATCTTCTCTGCCCAGTCATAGGCTTGAGGCTTTTATTAACCAATCAGATTACTGGGGAACACTCTTTACAGTGCATTGGTCAATACAATGCCCATGTCAAGACTGCAACTTGATCTTGGGGTACACAACTCAGCATCTGCTTACACAGCACACAAGACCAACCCCAACAGGTAGCTATGTTTCCTTATTGAACTCCACATAGAGCGGATCCACCCACTTTCTATCAGTCACCCTGTGTCATCGTGGTTATTGTCACAGCTTCCAGATATAACATATTACTGACAGATTTTCAGAGTAAATCTAGTCCTGGCAGGATTCATACAGGCTCACGTGGCACTCAGTCTAATGGTGGGAAATGTTGTCATCACATTACAGTTACTCTATTGACAAGCAAATTTCCCTGAAGCCACTCATGGAAATGGAGAGATCAGTCATTTTCTGAACTGCGTGATGGTTTGGAAGAAGGCATATAGGCTAATTGTAAGAGCTCTAGGCACATGATCTCGGTCCTTAGTATGACAGAAACCCATTAATCAAATTCCTTTTTGCCTGCATTCCTATGCTAATCTCGACACAGAGGGAACTACTTAGAATACATGTTGTGCTTTATAAATTTCTCAACCATTATTTACTGCTGCAGGTACAAATACTAACAGACACCACAAAGGATACTATAGTTTCATGGGGCTCAAGGATTTAATTTGTAAGGTATGAGAAAGGAAGAGGTTGGAAATGGCAAGACTGAAGATTAGAACTTATTTGAGAAAGAATTGTGGAGATCAGCCATGTGGCTTCTGCCATTTGTTGGGAGATACCCACCCCTTTCCTGGTTGATGCAGGAGGTTTAGATATGTGATGTGGAGTAAAGAGGTGTTTCAGGAAGAATGCATTTAGCACTCATTGTATGTTGGTTCTTTTGTGCTGTTCAGCATTAAGTACTTGTGTGGCTATTCTGAAAACTAGACCTTAATTCATTAGAAGTGAGGACGTGCATCCCAGTGTCCTAGTGATTTAGGTCTTCATAGTATGATAGGAATGGAGGGGTCTAGCCCTTAATTCATCAAAAGTGAGGACATGTATCTTAGTGTCTTAGTGATTCACGTCTTCATAGTATGATAGGAATGGAGGGGTCTAGCCCTTAATTCACTAGAAGTGAGGACATGTATCCCAGTGTCCTAGTGATTCAGGTCCTCATAGTATGATAGGAATGGAGGGGTCTTGGAGTTAGAGGAGAGAACTTTAAGGTTCCCACTGAGAAGACATTGCTATCTTTGGAGTAGGCAGAAGAAGAAACAGAAGACAATCAAGACAAGGTGGTTTTCCATTGCCTAATCGCTCAGGGTCAATGCAAGGCTGGAGTAGCCTCTAAATTTGCTAGAAATCACTGAACTCATCTTCCCCTGGGTGGCCTGAGGGAGAGCTGCAGGAGGTCAGTGCAGTGTTAGGAGTAGCCTCAGCAGACATGCAAGTACCTCATACTGAGGGGAGAGGGAGACTGAGGTCTTTGTCCTTCAAAAAAGACAAAGCTAAGATTGGATTAAGTTCCACAGTGATTAAGATCAATTTATATTAATATGCTAAGCATATGAGCTGTAGCTTGGTTATTTTGTTTCTTTAAACTTTCCTACTAATGTTATACTCTCATGACAGCAGAGATAATTAGTTTTCTATCAATATAGATTTATCATTAGATGATGAATTACACTTGAATCAGTACTAACAGAAGTGTCTTCTAGCTGATCCTGGTGGCCACAAATGACTTCACTTCTTGTTCTTGTTGAGAGAGGCCAGCCAGACACTTGATCCAGGGTTTAGTAAAGATGCATAGCCCAGATGGGGCATGACAGGGCAAGGAGACGCCAGGACACATGGTGTTATGTGGAGCTTTTGTTTTTAGAGTGGATGGAGAGAATAGAGTGAAGGATGCAAACCTTCCTAGCTTCAATGTAAGAGTGGAATGTGGTTTTGAAACCTCTCAGAGATGGGGAAAAATTCATCCTTAGCTTCAAAAAAGTCTAGAAAGGATTTTTATAAAGGACTTGTTTCTTAATTACTCTTTAAGCAGGACTCATGATGTTATATATATTTATATATATACACATATATGTATGTATACATATAGTATGTGTGTGTGCATGTGTGTGCATGTATGTGTGTGTGTGTGAAATTCAGAAACACAGATGAAAGAGGACTCCTTGGCTCATCCTTCTCAGACACAGAGTATTATAACATGTTTCTGAGGGAAACTTCTTGATATCTCTCTTCTCCTTGCCTTTCCTCTGTGGAATTGTCTTCTCCACCCTCAGAGGTTTTAGTCTCAGGAATTTAATTGTATAACTGCTTTAGGGAAGTGCTCTCAGGGCAGAATGGATCAAGGGCAGGTGAGTGTCTGGTGGCTTCCCTCATCCCAACCCCATGTCCGGGCAGATACTGGGCATCCTTCTCCCAGACTAAATTCACATAACACTGTTTGACATCCAAGATATCATGTTGATATCCTGGACAATACAGCTCCAGAAACTCATTTCCCTGACTGAGGACTGAGGCATGGCCTCCAAATTTTCCTTGTTGCTTGACTCTGTGGGTCTCCTTCCCACATAGCCTGTTTCCAGCAAGCTTACCATCTGGTTCCTGCTGTACACTATGCTACCTTTTCTCGTGGGAGAACATGATTATGTCCTTTGTTCCTGTTTGTGTCTTGTACATTCTATTCCTTTAGCCTCAGACTCACTATAAATGAGTTCATTTGGTTAAGCCTCTGCTGTCATTGAAATTTTAGCTTCTTTATGCTTCTGACAAGTGGAGGAGAGTCCCAGTTTGTTGTTAAGATGGGATGAGAAGTTGTCAACTTCTCTAACTTCAGTGAACTCTTCAACTCTGACATGACATGTTCTTCATCTACTTAAAGCTGAATATGTGGCACAGTGAATTAATCTTTTTATGGATAATATACAGGCTGGTGCATATAAAGACCAGATACTCATCTTTTGACTTTGCTCCCTCATGCAACATAAAAATCTGGCCTTATTAAGAAAGCATATTTATTCCCATCTGACATAATTTTTTAAAATACAATTTATTTCTAAAGTTACATCTCAATCACAGTCTCCTCCCTCCTTCCTCTCCTGGTCCCACCTCCTACCCTCTTCCCCCTCACTCTCCTATCTGTTTTTTTTTTTTTTTTAATATTTAAGCCGTATCTTTCCCCTCCACACCACTCCCCCTTTTAGTCCAATAAAAGGCTCTTTTTCTTAAAACAATAAATACAATACAAAACAATAAGAACAATTAAGCCACAATTATGAAAATTATAAGGTATAACATACATTCCCAATGTCCAATCCATACATGTTTGGCAACTGATGTTAATATTCTATTATCTATCTATCTTGATGAGTTTAAAGTTCTATACCTAACTCAGTTTCCATCCTAACTTGCATTGCCAACATAGATCATATAAATCTTTTGCCTTTACTGACATAATTTTTATTAGAAAGGTCCCTATGGGATTTATAGAAAATGACCTCATGGGGTCCAGCCTGATGACAGTGCACTACACTCTAATAGTTTCTCTGAGACATCCAAGTTTCTCCTTGTTTATAAGGGATGAGGCTCATCTCCATCCTCTGGGAGGGGGATTTTTATTCTGGCTCACTACCTATGAAAAATCCATTGGCCTCTAGTCACTGGAGTGATGAAAATTTTCTTATGTGAATGTGTGTTTCCTGGTGGAGTGTTGAGGAAATGATTTTAGAGTAGACCTCCCTTAACAAAGAGAAATAAGGACTGGGACAGTGACACAGATTATTGAGACCAAAGGAGGAACATGCCTGAATTTCTTTAATTTGTCATTTCTTTGTGGCTGGATACATGTGCTCTGAGCATGGTGAGGTGGGGTACTAGATTAAAGTTATAAACTGGGAAATTAATTTTTTATAATAAGGTCAATACTAAGAATATATATTCCTGAAAAATGTTAGGAAGAAAAGATTAGGAAGAATGTGAACACACTTTTTACTGGATCTTTAATAACCAAGGCCAGTGTTGCCACCTCCTTCTCCTTCTGTACCTCTCTCATGCATGTTTCATTTCAAAGCCGACACCTTGTTCAGATCTGCTCCACAGGATATAGGGAGCAGGAGCATGTACATGCACATTCTCGGACACACACACACACACACACACACACACACACACACACACTCCATACCACTACCACTATAATAAGGCTATGTATCAGTAAAATACATTTCTCTCTATATCTGAACTGTCATTTTTTCCCCTTTGAATTCTCATTTTATATATTTCATCTAGTTTATATAATCCAAAGGGAAATAAGTTATATAAAAACAAATGCCATAATAACTGCACTCTGAATTCACCAACGTAGGCAGAGTTATTTCTGATGACACATGCAATAGACGTCCAGCCATGGGAACTAAACTGACTTTAATTTCTGTGTGATAAATGAATCTGAAGCTGAGCTATGAAGTCAATTTGGTTAAGATCCACTGCCCTAGTTAAATTTCCAAAGAGAAAAACTTAAGCATGCAGGTCACTCACGAGGATTTGTATTAGTGGGTAGGAATTTATTTCCTCTTGCTTCTGTAGGAAGAAGGACCATCAATTATTCCTGGTGTATATTATGAAGCCAGTGTGTTGGTTACTGGCTATGGTTTCTTTAAAAATACAAAAGCAAAAAAACCCAAAACAAAACAAAACTGCAGAGATAGTTTGTGCTGAAAACGGAAACCTTTTGAAAAGAGATATTGGATATCTTTCTATGAATAAGAATACAGGAAGATTTCTTCCTAAGCCTGTGTGACCAAAGATAACACACCTTATTCCAATAATAGGATTTCTTTTCTTGTTGTTTGGCAAGAGCAACAAAATTAGTTGGGAAGGGCCAAGCTTTAGATATGCTTAGCACTTCAAGCAAGTTGATACCATGCCTGTCATTAAAGTACTTAAATTGGGGCCATTAGAAATTTTTCTTTAAAAAACGTTAGAAGATTTTCATTTAGTACCTGTCCATTGATCACAGACTGGATAATTTATTAAGTGCTTGGTGGTTTTCTGAGGCACATGGTATATTTGAAGGAAAAAAGGACAGATCAGTCTAGTGTGAAATCATAACAGGGAAGACACAGGACCTGCTGTGGTTGAGACAGGGTAGGCATCTGCATGGCTTCTGAGGAAGTGTTCAGGAAGTGTTCTGGAAGTTGGGCATTTGGAGGAGAGATAGAGGGTTCGAATACTGGCCATATTTCACATTAATCTTGAGAGTTCTGGGCCTGTTTTTCTCTTTGTAAAATGGATATTACAATGCCTATGTTTATGAGTTGGCAAGACGACTGGAAATGCTTAGTGAGCATAAAAAAGTTCTTGGCACAGTATGGTTGTTAAATAACCAGAAATGATCATCACCATCAGTGCCACAATCATCAGTTTTACATAGGGGATGACATTTAAGGAGATGTGGTTGCATAGTCAGGATTTGTACTTTGGGGATATGAGTGCTGGGTTCTCCTGATGGAGCAATCAGATCAATAAAAGTAGTTGGAGCAGAAATGTGGAAATAACACGTGGACTGCGAGGGCTCAGATGGAAGCTTTGGGCTCAGGATAAAGCTTGCTGAGGTTTGGTTTTGATCTGATACAGTTTTGGAATATATTTGACTACTTAACATCAGACCAATGCACTATCATTTAGTGTTGATCTGCTTCCCACTGATTTTCACAAAGCCTATGCCATTCACTAATGACTCTTTTATCCTTTCATTTCAAAGGTCTTTTTTTCCTTCAAAATAGTTTTTATTCCTACTGGACCCTTTATAGGCTACTAAGTCTTCTGTAACTCTTCATAATCTTAGGAAAATTAATTATGTGTCTGTTCAATTCTTATAGCATTGTAGTTGCTCCCTCTCTCTGATCCCACATTTATTCAGTGCCATCAACATTCCATATCCATTGCTTGGCATCAGGGATTGCCAGTGGGTCGCATTTCCTAGGTGTCAGGGAATGCCAGTGGTATTCCAGCTGAAGAGGGTGAAAACCAAGAGAACAGACAAGTGTCTCCAGCATGATCCTGGGAGGGTCTGAGTGTCCTGGGGTTACATGGGAGGTGCATTATGCTCAGCCAAGAGTGGCTGCATTCAGGAACCTTTGACCAATGTCAGTGGTAAATAGGAATCAGGACCAAAACAGGTGACACACAGCCACAGAGGGAAGCCAGAGAAGGCGGGTACGCGCAGTGAGAAACGCTGCTCCTCTAGCACAGTAGGAGTAACAGAAACCTGAGTGATTTCCCTTCTCAGACTCTTGCAGGAACATAACCCAAGTGAATTCATAGCTTGTATAAAGCTAGCCCTAGAAGGAGTAATGAATAAATGAAGACAGTATTCATTTTTAAACATTACTTAAATGTTTAAAAACATTATTTTGTGGTCCATTATCTACTAAACATAATTCTTATGAAAAAAACAGAAATAAAATTACCTTTTAGATTTAGATTTTGATATCCTAGGGCTGTTTCTACTAGACCATTAGAAAAAGAGATAAAGGAACAGGAGGAAATACTAAAGATAGGAGAGGCAATAATTTATTTTAAGGAACTAAGAAATTATAAAGAAAATTCAATGCCATAGTTACACAAACAGAACAAAAGAATATTCTTTATCTTAAGAATCTATGCCTTTGTATATGAATAGATGAATATATTGCATATATATTTATATGAATATATAAACATATATATACATATATATATAATGAGTAGATTTCCATATGCCCTTTTCAAACATCTTTGGTGTTAGTTGTCCTTCTCCACACCCCTTCTTATGCCCTACCTTCCCATCCATCTCTCTGTCTCCCTCCCCATCACCCCCTATTTCCATTCCTATCTCTTAAGATCTTTCTTTAACCCTACACAGGGCATTCTGTTCCTTCTACTAGCCATAGGTTACCAAACAAAAGGTCCAGTGCAAGTGTGGGATACATCCCCTTGAACTGTAGTCAGGGATGTTCTGGACATCCCCTATCCCCCAAACAATGCAGCCTATTGGCATTGTTTGTGGTCGTCCACCAAAGCTTGATGGTAAGACTCTATGGCTGGTGGCACTACACACTTTGGTCACAGGACTTGGAGAGATTAAGTTGGTACCAAGGAGGAAACTTCTTCTTTGATAGCTAGCTCTCATAGTACTGGAAGATGCTATGCAGGCTGCTGGGGGAAAAGCTATCAACAGTGGTACCCAGATCTGAATCCTGTGATGCACAATCATGACTGGTGCATTAAGATACAGCCATGCAATAGTACCATGAATGTTATGGAGGTAACCAGCTCTTTTCTGATTGGATATGAGGCCTACTCCTTAGGAGCAAACCCATGTCTTGTATTGTAAATCTGGCCCCAAACCTGTTGGAGGAAGGTCTTATGCACAGTTTTCAGATGCTGACTGCAATGCTCTGAGATCTGGTTACTGCCCTATCTGAGGCATTCTCTGATTGGATAATAAAAGTTGATGATGGCCAATTAGCTGGGCAGAGAGAGAGAGAGAGAGAGAGAATAGAAAGGTGATACTACCTGGGGAACCCTTCAGAGACAGAGGAAGCTCTCTTCGCCAGGGGACACAGGTGTGTCTGCAGGCTCTGAAGCTACAGCAAATCACGTGACTGGTTGGGACTAGGTGGTCACGTTAATTTAGGTGAACTAGTTGAGAGTCTGCTCAGTTAAGTCTTAAGCATTGAAACGTTAAAAGGTTATTTTATGAGCATAAGGGTCGCCCAGGGTCTCAGGCCTCTAACCTGGAGAAATAAGCTCTGGACCTAATACAACACAAACTTATGGTTAGGAAGTTCACCAACTCCATAGGCGAACCTACTGCTATTATTCTGATAAATGGACATTATATGGAACTGCTCTTCAAATTTGTATCTCTGTGCTCTTAGATTAATGCAGTGGGTGGGGGTTAACAAAGGAGCTGGAAACTCACAACTAGTCAGAGTGCAGAGAACTCGGTGTCAGTGGTGTGCTCAGTCGCAAATATCTATATTACAACCTTCCCGGCCCTCAAGGCTTGGGGACCATGTCAGAAGAAGGACCAGAAAGATCATAAATGCCAGAGGTCAGGGAAGACTGGAACAAAACTTCTGGACAGGACCCGGCCAGTGCACTCTTGAGCTCACGTGTGTATCTGAGGGCTGCATGAAATCAAGCCAGTCAATATTCTATCAAGGAGGGCGTGTGGCTCGTGAGTCCCTACCCCTAACTGGGGACCCATTGACAGTTGATGGCTCCTAGGTGAGGGAGTTTCATTAAGATGTCCCTCATAGGGTGACCATGCTCCAGCAAATGGCCTCACAACAATGAGTATGTGGACAGTGCAAATCGGACTGGGTAGGTAATTAACAACAAAAAACCCAACAAAACAAAAGTGGACATGAAGTTGGGAGTGGCGGGGGAGAAGAGAAGATCTGGGGAGAGTTAGGGAAGGAGTGGGAGAGAATATGAGCAAAATGCATTGTATTAATTCTCAAAGAGTTTATAAAATATCTCTATATATCTCTATCTCTATATGTATATGTATCTCTATCTCTATATCTATATCTAAAAGGGATATATGGCCTTAAAGTGAAAAAGGCTAATATTCAGAGGATAGAGCCTTCTTACACGTAGAACATTGATCATTTGATGCAATTGTTTTTACTTAGCAGTTAAATGAATATTATAAAACAAGACTTCTTTCTTTCTGTTTTCATTTCTTTTTCAGAAATTTTTTCTGAAAATTTCTGAAAATCTTTGCTTTGTAGACCGGCCTGGCTTGAACTTGTGATCCTTGGCCTCCCAAGTGATGGGGTTATAAACATATACCACTTCATTCAGCTTAAACCAAGCATTTTAAAACTTAATTTTTACAGTATTATCCGCCTTTCCCCTTCTCTATACCTAGAAAAAAAGTAAAGTGCAGAAGTAGTGTATTTGGGAACATCTGTGAGGGAACAGACAGGAGAGATTTTTAAGTACATACACTGCATAGAGAGTAAAGAAGGGGAATGTAATACGTATTAGACCAACTGTCTAGCTGCATCATCCACACCTTTGAGGACTGCCAACCATGAAAAGTTTTCATTATTCTCCCAAGAGTCCCTGGCACAAAAATACCTAAAATACCTTGAATTAAAAAATTAGAAACCCCAAGTGTTATTTATATAGTTTCCTTCTTTAGATAATGTGGAGGCTGGAGGTGTTTTTGAAACCAGAGTAGGGACTTCATGACACAACTTGGAGGACCTTGGGAGTCTCATTTCTTCCTTTCTCCCTTAGCCAGGCACACTGGGAATGGCAGGATAAGTGTTTGTAGGACTTAAAAGTAAATATGAAATAACCTCATGTATTTTTATTTGAGGATAGTACTTCTTAATGTACACTCCTCCAGTGGAGAGAATTCCCACTTCAGTTTAAACTCCAGCACTTTCTCTGTTACTTTTAAGATAATCTTTGCAAAGTGTACATGTGCTTTGGTTACTTTTAATAAAATAAGTATTGCCATACCTGGAAAAATTTAATATCACTAATTTGTATATTTGAATGACTTTTTCAGTGGCTACTGGATAAGGATGGAGAAAGAAAATGTTGGATTTGTTCAAGTTTATGGGTTCATCATGCATTTGCTACAGAATAGTAGGTTTGCTATGAATACTGGCAAGAATCTGAATGAGGCTCTGGACCATTGCCCCTCATTTGCATATGGACAGTTAGATGCTGAAAGGAAGTAAATACATAGACATGAGAGAGCCTGAACAGTTCTGTGATGCTTGGTCGCTAACAGGCAGAGGAAGAAGCATGAGGGGATTTAGTGTGAAGTAGGTTGAGGAAGAATCAAAGGAAGACACATGCTAGTGTTTTCTTGCTGTATAAGAAATTAACTGTAAACTTGGAGGTTTAAAACAGTGCACGTTTCAGAGGCTTGTGGGGGTGTGGGCTTGTCCTGTGGATGTGGCTGCCAGCCCCCTTACCAGGCTTGCCTGGGTTACCTCTTAGATGAGGTTTCTGCTGCTTCTTTCTCTAGAAGATTTGGGATCCGGCCACAGTAAGCCTCTCTGGTCTTTCACACTGATGAAGACAGTCCTCCAATCACCTTACTGGTGTCTTCATGCCACGTGGACTCTGATCTCATGAACACACAAGCTTCACCAGTTCCCTATCCTATGATCTTTTTCAGCCAACACAAATGTGTGCTAAGTATTTCAAGGCCCCTGGCCACCCTATCTCTCAACTACAAGCTACATCTGCTGCCATGTTAGGAAGAAAATCAAGGTGGTTACCTGTGAAATACAGGGGCTGTGCAGCTGACCCAAAGTCTTTCAGTTTGGGTCCATCTTTTCCCATCTCAGAGGAGGATGTGTCCTTACAGTGCATAGTCAATATTGCTGTTCCCTTCCCTCAAGTGTGATCTTGTGATGGAGTTCCATACTACAAGTTCCATACATGCAGCACAGATTCCTAAACTTCAATATTTCACTTGCAGATTATGACCTGTCCTTCCAGCTGCCTCACATGTCTTGTAGTCAACACCTGAGTTGAATTCTAAGTTCAGCTTCTTTAGAAAAAAAAATACTTGAACAAAGTCACCCAAAGACATGTAAGGGTGATTATTGCAAAACTTTGTAAATTATAAGAACCTTGTTCCGCGTTATATGGCTGTGTGTGAATCCTATATTCTAGATAGCACATACTGCTATATAGAGACAATGAATGATAGTTGTGGGAAGACACAAAACTATGAAGCAAGCCACTGATGCATGGCTTTTTTTTTTTTAAAGAGCTTTAGGAATTGCTATTATGGTCACAAAAACTTTCTGCACCCTCTGCTAAAAAGCCAAGCCTTACACAAGTTCAAAGAATCAAGTAGAGAACCATTCATGAATCGGCAGACCTTAGAACTCTTGTCAGGTGACGTTTCTGAAGAGCAAACACAAATGAGGTCCAGAGACATTTAAATGGCTTTAGTTCAGCATTTTGCCTTACTTGAATCAGTTGGCTGGCTAGCCATAATGGGAAGAAGCTCAACTGTAATTAGGTGAGACAACTGTTTGTTATGAAAGCAATGTCTGAAATTAGGCTTTCAATCAGTTTACATACTAAATTAGGAGAGGGTTACTCTAGAAGGAATCAGGGTTTGAATCTGGAGGCCTCCTCAGGTCAGATTTTGTTTGGTTTACGTTCTATAATCATTTTCTGTTTGAAAGTGGGGAGAAAATGAGTGGCAAGTGGGTTGGGGTTATAGAAAAAGCTGGGCTATCAGAGGCCTGCTTCCATGGGATGGTGGGTGTGCAGTGAGAGGGGCGGGGTTCTTTTAACTGTGGTCCCTGAACTAGAAGTACCAGCATCATCTGGGGAATTGGGAACTGCTGTCTTTGCTTCTCACAGGAGAGCTACCGAATCTGGGGGTGCAGCCTCATCATTGTGTTTTAACAGATCCTCTGGGAGATTCTCACTGTTTAGAGGAGAAAGGCAGCCCTGCCCATGAGTACATTTGTTCCTTATTAAGAAGTTAAATATAGTAATTATCTTAGAAAAACAAGGGGGCAGAATGAACCCAGCCTCTTCAAAGACTAGAACCCAGAAGCACAGAGCAGACAGGTTGTAAGAATAGTACCTTTGTGTGCTTGGGTCTGGCCTCTGGGCAAACTAAATTCTGGAAGTCTCCAAGTAATATCGGAAAATTTGGTTTCCTGTCACTTTGAGTTCACCTGCTCTGATTCCTGTCACAGGACACTGGATCTTTTCTATATTTGTAATGAGTTCAATGATTCACCAAATGAATGTTTGAATGTGGTATTTGTGAACAGTGACTTGAAGGATATATTAATCTAGTTATGAGAAATTTAAAAATAATGTACAGTAGAGACAGAATGTTATTTTGAATGATCGAATATGATATTTAGAAAGGCTAAAAATTTTAAAAGTCAGGAATGATAGGCTAAATGTAAAAAGCTTAGATTATGGGACTGGGGAGATTGCTCACTGAGTCAAGTATTTGCCACACAAGGACCTGACTTAGGCTCTCTGAAGCACACTTAAACCAGACAGTGATGAGTCCCTGTAATCTCAGCACTCTCAAATGTGATAGATAGGGGACAGAGACAACAGGATTCCCAGGAAGCTCCTGGGCCAGCTAGCCTGGCATACACAGAGATGAACAGCATCAGATAGGAGAAACTGGTCCATTTTAGTTGACCATACATTTAATAGGAATCAATGACATGGTGTAATTACAACTCGTAAATATATAGTTTTTTATTGAGTCATTTTGTTAATTTATACAATGCTTATTTATCGAGTCTACCATGAATCAAAAGTTCTACTGGACACAAGAATAAAAGGATGAATAGAGCAGACATTTGAAGAAAACAGGAACGAACAGTTGTATAAGATTCTTTTTAATTATGGTGTTCACTCTGGTTTGGATGACTGTTTTCCAATGATCCATGTGCTAAAAGTTGGATGTTTTGAAGAGTGCTATCAGGAGATGCTATGGATCTCTGTGAGGTGGAGCATATGGGAGGTCCTTAGATCTGAGAGCATGCCATTGAATGGGATTGTGAAGCCCTGGCCTTTTTTTTTTTTTTTCTCTTTGCTTTCTATTTCATGAATAACCTGCTACACATCTCCACCAGAAATTCAAAGCACTGAAACTAAGTGATCTTGGGATGGAATCTCTAGAGCTAAGGAACAAAACAAACCTATTCCCTTTGCAAGTTATCTCAACAATTTTGTCAGGACTAATGTAGAGTTGATGATAACAAAAATCACAGAGATCATACTATTTTTCTGTCTTTTGTCAGTCCCACCTCTGTGGTATGGAGGTCAGCTGAGGGAGGCTGAGACATGATTTGGGAAACTCAGGAGACAGATGAAAATTTAGTGGTTATTAAACTTCAACACACACAAGGCACATGTGGAGAAATTGCTAAAACCCGGAGCGCCATGTTCTAAGCTCCAGAGTTCTTGGTTCAATTGGTTTTAAGAATTTGCATTTCTAGCAAGCCTCCCTAGGCAATGCTGATGCAATTAATTCGGGAGTCTCCATTTGATAATCACTAACTTAGTGTGAAGGTGCTTGAGAGGGCTGGGACCAGAGGACCAGAGGATGTTTTGCTTAGAGAATGCTTTGATGAGACATGATAATTATCTTGAAGTATCTGCAGGAGTGATGGATTTAAAGCAGATTAAATTTATTTTATGTGCTCTCTGAAGTGGAGCATGAATTACTTGGTATAGACAGAGGCAGAGTATGGAGAAGCCCAAATAATGCTCATTCCTCAGGTTGACTTAAGACAGGATGGACATCTCAGAAGGAACAAGGTTTCTCCCAGGGGCTTTGAAGACAAAAAACCTGGTAGTGACAAAGTGTGTTGCTTTGTCTTTGAACTTTGTGGAGTCATTTCTGTAACCTTAGAATAAGTTTGTGTGTGATTAAGCTAGCTTATTGCTTTAATTTTCTAATCAGATCTTAATGGACAAGAATGAAGCAGCAGTGAAGGAGTGCATTAGCTAGGGCATGTGTTGGTGCAGACAGCATGGAGAGCATCCCTTGCAGTGGTTAGCATCATACAGGCCCTGTATGGTGAGCAGATGCTGGATTAAAGCGAACAGTGAATGGGGGGGCTAAGAAGTGGAGGAATCCAGAGTGGCTTAGAAGTGTGGCTCAAAGGAGAGATACAAAGAGAGAGAAAGAGGGAAGAGGAGAGGAGAGGAGGGGAGGGAAGGTGGAGGAGAGGGGGGAGATAATGACAAGGCATATTGGGTCTGAAATCAAACAGTGTGGGATTAAAACTCAAGGGAAGGAGCTGGTCATGAGCATCATGGAGAAAGCTTCACCTGACTTAATGGACTGCAGGGAGAGAGGCTCAGCCTTAAATGGAGTAGTGTGTGACAGGGTGGACTGGATGTGGAAATTCATGTAAGTCTGGAATGAGATAAGTTCCCAAGACAGAACAGAGAATCCTGGCTTGTGGAAGGTTGGGGAGGAAGCTTGAAGACAAAGAGATGGAGACTGGAATGTCTCAGATTGGGAATTCCAGGGGGAGGGATGCTGAGGTGGACTATCCTTTTCAGTAAGAGACTTATTACGGAGCTCTTGATGCCTTAGGCAAATACTCTGAAGAGAGTTCAGGGGCTATGAGGCAAAGTGGAGTTCCCCTCTTTTGGGTTTCATGGGGCTTGGAAGGAAAGCCTCCTACCATTGCACCTAGGTACTGAGTAGCTCACAGGACTGCCGTCCAGTTGCTTCTGGAGTTGGGGGAAGGGAGAAAGAAGAAGTTGTATCTGATTGCAGAATCACAGTGGGGAGCTTGTCAATTTCCTAGGGTCCAGTTACCTGGGGTTGCTGCTGAATGAACTCTTTAGGAGAAATGAGGATTACAGACTCACAGACTGTCACAGAGGGGTGCCTGTCACCCACATCCCCCCCCCCCCCCCCCCACCCATCATCAGTCATGAGATTTAAGAAAGAGGCCTGAGTAACTCCTGGCTGAAACCTCTGATTTTCAACAGTCACTCAGAAGAAGGTGTTGGCTAAAGACATAGCAAAGGCTCCTGGGACAGGAAGTTATCCAGGTAGATAACACTGGTGAGTTAAGGAGAAGCAGGTAGACCAGAAGTCTGGAAGAATCTTGGCTAGACTTTGGAGAATATAAAGGAAAACACAATGGTGAGGAGAAACAGTTGAGAGAACTGGTTAGAAAGAGGCCATCTGAAAAGGCTGTGTTCAGGGAGCTGGGACAGTGGCATTGAGAGAACTGGTTAGAAAGAGAGGCCATCTGAAAAGGCTGTGTTCAGGGAGCTGGGACAGTGGCATTGAGAGAACTGGTTAGAAAGAGAGGTCATCTGAAAAGGCTGTGTTCAGGGCGCTGGGACAGTGGAATTGAGAGAACTGGTTAGAAAGAGAGGCCATCTTAAAAGGCTGTGTTCAGGGCGCTGGGACAGTGGCACAGAACGCAGAGGGCGAATGGACAAGAGGAGCATGGAGAAATCCCCTTCTTTGTAAATGACTGAGTGATGTTTTCAAGATCACCTCAAACTTATCATTTTCTAAGATTTGTTCCTTGAAATATTGTTCTGGAAGTTCTTTGTAGTTAATTGCGTGAAAAAATAAAACCAAACAATTCCACTCTCTTCCACACCTTTGATCTAACACATTTATATGGCTAAATACAGGGTGTTAAATGCTGAGAATTTTGCAAAGAGAATAATCTGACTGCACTTAGCTTTGCACGTTTTGAATTTGAACCTACATATCTCACCTGTATTTTCTACTTACATCATAAGGAACAGTGTTTGATGGACACCAATTTCAGAAATTCATAATGAAGAACATGGCATAGAATTCTGCCCTCCAGGTGTCCAGTGAAATGCTCTGTTTTTCCTTGAAATGTACTGTAGTTGTGTCCTCAAGCTATTGAACGCTGCTGTTACGATAGATCTAGGGACGATAGATCTAATGGTGGAATCTATGCAGCAGAATCCATAAAGTCACGCCATGCTATAAATCTTACGTGGACGATTTTATTAAGGGAGGGTACATGGGAACAGAGGCCTCTGGGTGGACGTAGATGGAAAAAGAGAAGAGCAGGAAGAGCAGGGGGCTTTCATAGGAGAACGTAGTACATGCGCAGAAGGTGGATATGGGTCCTGTGGTGACAGGCAGCTAGCGATGGATGACGTGTCTTGTCGCTGGTCCCTTTGGGCTGGCCATGTAGGTGCCTGATCGCTAACATTACACCAGCTGCTTTTTGTATGTATTAAGGGCTTCGGCCTTTGTTGTACCTCAGACTCAGCACAGACCCAAGATGAGTTGCCTGAACTCAAATCCTGACTCTATGATTTTTACTATTTGTACATTTTGAATGTACAAATTATGTCTATATGCTTCTGTTTTGTTTTTTTTTTTTCTCAAAAAAACTTCACTTTAAAAACATGAAAGCAATAGTTCTAGTCTCAGTCTCACAGATGTGCTGTGGTAATAAGTAAATTGTTACATGTAAAGAAAGCATTTACAGAAGTGCCTAGACCACTGCAGCTATTTTTTCATCCCCTACGACTGCTACTCCACCTCTGTCCCTACCACTACCATCATCATCATCATCATCACCACCAGCACCTGTAGGAAAAAATAACTAATTAAATTATTTACCCAGTATTTACATTATCTTTAATTGTTTCGGCAGTGTAAATCCTTAACCCACCATTATGAATGAATAAACACAGACACCATGTGGATCTTAACAAGCCTAGGCCTGGGTTGTGTAATCCTAGCCCATAGCTAGCTCATAATTCTGTTACCCAAATATGACCCCATATATACATATGTGCTTTTGGACTATTATTCTCCACACTAAGCCGATGTTCCAGGCCACGTGGAAGGATCTTCTTTAATCTACCCCATGGCGTAGTCTTGTTTACTCCTGGCTTCTTCTCCGGCAACCTTCCTGTTCCCAAAATGCTCTTTCTCTCTCTGTCAAAGTCTGCGAACCTTAGTCCCGCCTACCTCTGTCTTTGCCCAATCTCCAGGCCTTGGCATTTATTTAACCAACCAGAGTTAATTAAGTAACAGACACCAGACAGGACCAATCAACATTTAGAATGCTTAGCACCGCCCCATCAAGCACCGGCGTAAGCAGCATCAGCCTCACTAGCTTCCCCTTATTCTCTGAGGATAGCCTTCTGTACTTCATAAAGCTTAGTTTTTTTTTTTTTTGGCTTTACAAACTAAAATTGAGTCTGGGAATGTTCTTCCCAGACAGTTTGAATGGAAGTGGTAATAGATACAAGCAGGTTGGCCATGCAGAAATGCTGTTAGCAGTACTGAGCAAATCTGTTTCCTTTCCCACCACTCACATTCCCAATACTTTGAACCTCAGCAATGTATTATTGCCTTGTAAGTCTGAAGTATCTCTGTTGTCCCCATCCATCCATCCATCCATCCATTCTACCACAGCTTCAACCGACCTCCCTGGTCCTTCAGTGCCCATTCCAGAATGTACTTTAAAATGGATCTCCCCCTTATGGTAGTTACAACAAAGCTGTAATTTTGACTTAGTTACTGTAAGTATAGGTTATTGTGTAATTCAAATGCTGATTTATGTACCCCTCCCACATCTGGTTGCAATTCTGTCTGGATGATGTGTAAATACCACTCCCCAATTGCCCCTGATATTCCAATATATGAGCTTACAGCCAATCACTAAGCAGGGGAGAGAATAGGGCTGGACTCTCTGCCCTCCAGGGGAGGAGGAGTTTTGAGGAGGAATTAGAAAGGATTCAGTCAGAGGCAGAGGCAGGAGAGACCAGGGGACATTCAGCTGAAACAGGAAAACCATAAAGTGCAAGTATCTCTGGGTTTTATGCTGAGAGGAATTAGCATTAACTTCTAATCCTAAACATTAGTTTAGTGGGTTAAGAATAGAGTAATAACTGATCAGTTTTTGTGTTGCAAAGCTTGTTTAACAAATAATAAAATAGAGTCTCAATTATTTGAGTGATAGGCTGGTTAAGAGGTAAAGTGAGAAACAAAATTATTTAAAGTTACACTAGTAAGTTACACCTTGGAAAATTGCTGATAAACTTACCTTACTCTCGAGGAGAGAAGCAGCATGCTTTCTGCTTGTCTGTTATGCCAGGGCAGTGTCTGAAAGGTGGCCAAAGGCAGCCTGGTATCTGGGACATATACAGAGCACCAGCTGCCTACACCCAGATACCTTTTTGTTTTGCTTAAGGTATGAGATCAAAAGACTTCTAAACTCAATACCGTTGAAAGTTCTAGTATGTTAAAGAGGCCACGGGGGGGGGGGGGGCAGGATATACATTGAATAGCAAAATTGCAGTTATGAAGTAGCAACGAAAATAATTTTATGGCTGGAGGGTCACCACAGCATGAGGAACTGTATTAAAGGGCCTCAGCATTGGGAAGGTTGAGAACCGCTGGTATGTGGTCTGGAGGCCTCAGGGTGGAATCTGCCAATTTGCTGTGTGTATTTTCTAGGAGTCCTCTGTGTTTTGGGGATCACAGTCTCTCCTTACTCCAGCTACAGTTTCACTGCACTGACCCTGGATCTTCCATGACAGAGCTGAGCCTCTGTCCCACTGTGATCAGAATGTTTGCGATTCTACTGGGCATACCCAGTCTATCAAGAGGCATCCACCATTCTTAATTCAACCATAATCCCTTTATAAAATAGGATAGCACAGTCAGAGGGTCTGGGGATCAGAACAGCTGTTTCTATTTTGAGGGGCAATGATCTTTCTGCAGAAGAAGCAAACTTAGTTACTTTAGGGGAATATGAAGAAAAACATCATCAAACTGTAGGGTTCTCTTGTGTTGAATGGCATAAGATAAAGAGAATTTCTTAAAGAGCTACTAGGCCCAGGGGAATCTATTTTCAGATAGATTTTTAAAATACATGATTATCTTGTACACCATCACCATTATTAATTAAATACATAAAAATAGAATATAAAAATAAAATAAAATTTAAAAAGCAAAAAAATGTAGAAAGATATCTTCTCCCTAATGCCCTATGTAATAACTAGTTACATTTTTAAATGTGACATTAGATTTTTTTTTTTAGAAAAAGGAATTAAGGATTAAAATGAGCCATTTGTTCCTCCATAGAAATATATTCTTAGATTCTATAACATCAGGAGCATGTAGTTTCATGTACTTTTAAAACTTGACTGAAGTTTGAGCATTATCCAGTTACTAAATATATATTAGGGAAAAAGCTTAATGGAAGAGAGTGCCTAACATGTGTAAGTTTGACTCCCAACAGTACAAACAAACAAACAAACAAACAAACACAAAACCAAGTCCTCTTAATTTAAACAATTGTAGACTGTCCCATTACATGGATGATCATGATTTACTTATGATAAGACATTATCAATTATAAAAATGTTTTGGCATCATTAATGCTGTTAAATCCAGTTTAAAATGGAACCAAACGTCTTAAAGGAGACAAACATTTTATAGCACAAGATGATACTATAAATTATCATCTGGAAGCATTGCGTGTGTTTCCTCTTTGATTTGTGAAAATCCCTATGTCCTCTTTAATATAAGATGATATAATCACTATGAGAATAGTGTCTTATTATATATGTGAAAATTAGCTTCTCGGCATCTTTCTTTATGATAACTTGTGAATGTTTCCTGGCCATATTTATTTCTTTTCTGTTGAATTAAGTGGTCAGTGAAGAAAGAATTACAGCTTTAATATATAAAAACATACTTTATGATTTTTGTTTTTATTATTTTAATTTTTAAAAACTTATCTTAATATCAGAAAAACTGTGATATGCATTTTATTCTAGTTCATTTATGACTTTACTTTTCATATTCAAATATTATACCAATTAAAATGTATTTTTGCATACTATCTGAGATAGGAACACACACAGAACACACACACACACACACACACACACACACACACACACACACACACA
>CAJQZJ010032342.1:1439552-1474759 GCA_907164525.1 Lophiomys imhausi
CTGCTGGGGGGATGGGGTGGGGAGGGTCGGTACCAAAGGGGAGAGCTATTCCAGTGGTGCCTGCAGTAAGCGCTTGATGAGGGAAACCAAACTGAGGCCATGTCACCAAGAGTCATATGCAAGTGTCAGCTTAGGGAGCAGGTGGAAGTTATCTAGGCAGAGGGCAGGGACAGTTGTTACCTAAGTTCAGAGCATTTCAGGCTGAGAAACAGCAGGCAGGCAGTATAGAGATCAGTGAGAGGGTAGCTCCATGTTGTCGGTGAAAGTGGAACACTGAGCAGGAGAAGCAGGAGGTGAGGCTGAGGAGGTGACTGGCATCATGTCCTGAAGGACCCTCTTGTAGTCACTTAGGCCTTCCTCCCCTCTTCCAGAGACACAACACGGGATAAGACTCAGGCCTCTAGGCTGAGCTGCATTTAGTATAAATGAGATGTTCATCTCCATTGGCTTCAAGGGTTGGCTTGAAAGTTGAAATGAATGGGTGTACTATCTGAGGGGTTTCTTTTGTGTCTGATTCAATACACAGAGAGAAGTAATTTTGCTTTGGTGGATCAAGAGCCATCAGGTTATGGGTTTGGATGTTTTCATTGAGAACATAATTGTTACCTAAGTTCAGAGAGTTAGAAAGATGAGGGAGGCTGTATTATGGCTTCCAATTGCAAGAGATTTCATGAGGAGGAGGACCATGTTTTGCCTATTTGGTTCTTATGGACTAGAGTATTCTCTCTAGGGTATTTCCAAACCTGCCCAGGAATAATGATGCTCTGTAAGCTATTAGCATTTTCATAGTCATAAGTATGGTGTGTGTGTGTGTGTGTGTGTGTGTGTGTGTGTGTGTGTGTGCGTGCGTGTGTGCGTGCGTGTGTGTGTGTACGTGTGTGTGTGTGTGTGTGTGTGTGTGTGTGTGTGTGTGTGGTGTGTGTGTGTGTGTGGAGGTGTGCACAGCTCAGTGTACTAATATCCTTTACCTTTGGGAAGCATCATAGGCATGGTGCAGCTTCCTCCTGTAGACTCCTCTGTGTGGAAGGAGAAAAGCTTGTGATATGTAAGGCAGTTAAAAAAGATATTGATGCAGCCTCTGCTGTTTACTCAGAGATGCCCTCTCCTGAGAGGAGGGAAGTGGCTTTTCCTGGCTGGGGGTGACAGACCCTGCTATTACATCAGGAGCAACTTTCTGCAAGGTGAACAGCTGTCACTTTCTCTCCTAATCATGAGGCTGAAGAACTACTGACCTTTACGTAGTAAATGAAAGGCTATAATTCTGTAAGAGCTTGGTAGGAAGAGTGACCAAAGAGGACGATTTCATTAAAAAACATATTCTTTCAGGCTCACTGAGTGCAGGGCGCTGGGTAGAGTGTGTGTCTTGCTTACCCCATGACTTGTCCTCTTCTTTTTTCATTGACTTTTTTCTTTTTTCAGGGTAAAGATATAGCTAGATGAAAAGAAAGGTCTATTCATTTCCAAGTCTCTCTTGTACTTGTGGCCTGATTAGGATGTGGCCAATAAACATAATTCATGCCAGATACAGGCGCTGCTGCAGATGAAGTAAACACAGTGGCGGGTCATCTTGGACACGGGCTTCTAGAACTTTCGTCCAGGACACAACTGCAGAGCTCCATCCACTCACACTGGAAGCCTGTGCTCAGTGGGCCCTGAATCAGTGAGAAGGCATGACACATGTATGATCTCTCCACATGTCCAACTCAGAACCTGCACATTGGTAATGTCTCTATTTCAATCTGACTTATATTCTGGTTAAATTTAGCCAAAATTTAACCGAAATTGCTGAGCATTGGAAGACTGTGAGATAGTGGTGCTATGTCTAACACAACTGGAGTTTACTTTTCTCTTGTTATAAGGGATAAGAACTGGGGTGTGCTATGAGTGAGAATGAATACACCCATGTCTTTCTTTAATTAGTTAATTCATCAAATGATTATTCATAATGCCTACAATGTACTAGGCCATGGGTCATATTTTGGGAGAATGGTGAATGTTACAGATTCTACCTTTATCTTACAGTTTAGACTCAGGACCAAATTTTAGTTTATTAAATGCTTCAAGTGAGATATTCTGTTAGATGATTGTATGTATCATCCTATGTAATCTTCATATAAATCTATAGCATTATACATTACCAATATTTATTTTTATTTTCTTTCTTTCTTTCCTTCTTTCTTTTTTGTTTTTGTTTTTGAGATAGGGTTTTTATGTGTAACTCCCCTGGCTGTCCTGGATTCACTCTGTAGACTAGGCTGGCCTTGAACTCACAGAGATCCACTTGCCTCTGCCTCCTGAGTGCTGGGATTAAAGGCGTTTGCCACCAACCCCAGCCTATTTACTTTATTTAGAAGAAAAATTATCAGACAGATTTTTCTAAGTGCTATAATTTCTAGGAGGTAGAGGACTTGGTTTTCTACCTGACTTCTAGAATATAGTTCCAACCAACTTGAAAATCTCTGTTGGTTATGTTTCTGTGATGGAATGTGTAAACTCCCAGGCTCCGAGTGATAAGAACAGAGGAGGAAATAGACACTGGAGGGAGGTAGTTGGAAGCAGGTTTCCTTGAACAGTAGGTATTGGGAAGGAGGAGACCAAGCTATTCAGATTCATGCTATAGTTAAGTCACAGCAAAGTGGAAGTTGTACTGAGAATGGTGTGATGGATGTGTTCTCTCTGTATTGCCCAACCATTGGTTGGGTATTTTCTTGCTGTCAAAGCTATTTAGAGCAAAAAGCCACTGATTTTTCTGTGGCTTCTGACAGTTCTTGCAGCAAATGTGAGCCAGTAGACCAGGGTTGTAGGGAACAAGGCACTGGGGATGTGGCATGTGGAGAGCTGGGTAGCTATTTCCTACAAGTGGAAACATTCCCTCCTAGAGGCTGCAGAAAGGCTTATAATACCCAAGAAGCCAAGAAACTTAACGAGGCTCAAGAAATGCATAAAATAATAAGATTCACAAGGCCTGGTGATGTGCTTTGACTAAGAGTGGTCCTCATAGACTCAAAGATTTGAATCCTTAGCCACCAGAGAGTAGAACTGTTTGAAAGGATTAGAAAGATTAGGAGACGTGACCTTGTTGGAGGAAGTGTGCCATTGGAGGTGGCTTTGAGGTTTCCAGTCGATAATTGGACCAGTCTCTCTCTCTCTCTCTCTCTCTCTCTCTCTCTCTCTCTCTCTCTCTGTCTATGGGTCAGAATGTAGCTCTCAGATACTGCTCTAGCAACTGCCTAATTACATGCTCCCTGATGTGATTATAATGGACTGACCATCTGAAACTGTAAGCAAGCCCCCAGTCAAATTCTTTCTCTTATAAGAGCTGCCTTGGCCATAGTCTGTCTTTGAAGCAATAGAACTCCAAAACAGCAGTTGGTACAGGGAGTGGATATTGTGACAGGCTTGGCCACGATTCCTATTGGGAGAATGTGGATGTTAGATTGGGAAAGCAGTTAAGTGAATGATTCAAGTGGGGCTTAATTGGCCATACTAGTAAGAACATGGAAGACAATGGTGCTGAGAGCAATGTAAATTGTGATGGTCCAGTTCAAAAAGTTTCAGATGGCAAGATTATTAGTTAAGTGGGCTGGAAACTGTTCTCATAATATTTTAGCAAAGAATGTGGCTGCTTTTTACCTTTGTCCTAAAAGTCTGCCTGAGGCTAAATTGAGGAGTTTGGATTAATACTATTGGCAAAGGAGATTTCAAGATAGTCTAGTATTGTGATTATTAGTGATCATTCTTATGCAGATCTATAATGAAAAGGAACAAGCTAGACAAAGAGAAACACAAAATGTGCAGTTTGAGGAGAAAAGGGAATACCAGGAAGTGTAGTGGAGATAAGTTCAGTGTTGACGAGATTGGGCACGTTCAGGGTAGTATGGCCGTAGACGAGTTCAGTGTTGAAAGAGATAAAAAGTTGACAAAAAAGCCTGATAAATGAAGTAAAGGGAGTGGTAATCTCAGGGCAAGAACCCACTCAGTTAAACTTCTACTTGAGAGAAGGAATTAAAGGAAAGCTTAAGCAGTGAGGGAACTATCAGCAACAGAAAGCTGATGCAAATGTAGCTGGGGGGGGGGGGGGGCGTCACATCGCAGCCCCGGAAAGGAGCTGGTAGCTTCAGCCAGGTGGCTCTGGCTTTAGAGTCAAGTATACAAGCAAGGGGTTGTGGAATTTCCCTCCATGGCTAAGGAAAGCTGCTGAGGCCAGGCATGTGACAGGGGTGATCCTGCAGGATGATCAGGAGAGGCCATTGTGTGAAGCTTCGAAGGTGAAGCCTGGATTGTGTTGGAGACCCCAAGATATTGGAGATGCCAGAGTTGTTGGATTCCTGCTGAGGAATTCCTGCTGCAGACCAGGTGTGGAACGAGATCAAGAGGGAGAAGTGTGCTGCAGTAAAAAACAAACAAATAAACAAACAAAACTGAAAGGAGTTAGAGATCTAAAGAGCACTTTGACATCAGGCATGGAGATACAGAGTTTGGAGTTTGCCCTGCTTCTTTACTATGCTCCCTTTCCTTCCCTTTGGAATAGTGATGTACATCCTGTGCCATTGAATGTTGGATTTATGTGATCTGCTTTTTGATTTTGATTTACAGGGGTGTTACAGTTAACAGATTGCTGTGAGTCTCTGGGAAGACTTTGAGCTTGGACTTTTAAACAGTGTTGAGACTGTTATAGACCATGGGGACTTTTGAAGTGGGATTGAATGTATTTTCACTATGACATGGCTATTAGCCTATGGGGGCCAGGAAGTGGAATGTAGTGGTTTAAATAAAAATGACCCTCATAGGTTCATATATGTGAATGCGTAGCCACTAGGGAGCAGTACTGTTTGAAAGGATTAGAAGGATTAGGAGGTATGGCCTTTTTGGAGTAGGTGTGCACTTGTTGGAGGAAGTCTATCACTAGGGGTGGGCTTTGAGATTTCAAAAGCCCACACCAGGCCAAGCCTCTCCCTCCCTCCCTCCCTCTCTCTCTCTCTCTCTCTCTCTCTCTCTCTCTCTCTCTCTCTTTCTGCCCAAGGATCAGGACATAGCTCGCAGCTCCTGCTCCAGCACCTACCTGTGAGTTGCTATGTTCCCCGCCACGTTGATGACAAATTGATCCTCTGAAACCGGAAGCAAGCCCCCATTTAAAAGAGGTATCTTGGTCATGATGTCTCTTAATAGTAATAGAACAGTGACTAAGATGCCTGACTCAAGTTTATATGAACAATGAACAATTGTTTAGGGCAAGGAGACTTTCTTTGATGGAGTTGCCTGTAGGTTGAACAGAGAGTTCCATGGACACAGTTTTGCTTCTGAAGGTAATTCCCAGAAGCCCATTGGTTCCCTAGCTAGACTTGGATGGAATCATTTCTTTGGTCTGTCATCAGAGCACTATCTGAGATGAATAAATGTTTGTATAGATGTCTCTAGAAAAAGACACCCAATATAGGCAAAGCTCAGGGTTAGTATTAGATAAAGTCAAAGCAAGAGCAATTTGATCACACAATGGGTAGAAATACCAGATGCCACACAAAAGTTGTGTATTTAAAGATAGTCTAGGCTTGATAATCAGAATGGGATGAGAACAGGTCACTGTCTTAGTTAGTGTTTCTGGTGCTGTAACAAAACACCATGAACAAAAGCAAGTTGGGGAGGAAAAGGTTTATTTGGTTTACACCTCCACATCAGTTCATCACTGTAGAAAGCTGGTGCAGGAACTCAAACCGGACACAAAACCTGGAGGCAGAGGCTGATGCAGAAGCCATGAGGGGTGGTACTTACTGGTTGCATAAAGCTTGTTCAGCCTGCTTCCTTATAGAACGCAGGACCACCAGCTCAGTGGTAGAACCACAATGGGATAGACCCTCCCTCATCAATCACTACTTAAGAAAATACCTCACAGCTGGACTAAGGGAGGCATTTTTTCTCAATTGAGCTTCCCTCCTTTCAGATACCTCTAGTTTGTGTTAAGTTAGCATAAGCTAGCCAGCAGTCACATGAAGCAGCACTTTAGCTGTGTGACATGAATAGTAAAGAAGTCTTTCCCAGCCAGCAGCCTCTCTGAGGTTTAAATTTCATACCTTTGCAGAACTGAGTCTCCTGATTCTGGTGCTGTTTCAAAAAAAAAGGCTTACACATTTTTTATATTTTCTCAAAGGATCTTATTTCATGTGTTCTTCCTAGAGCATATTTGAACTTTAAGATAAATTGAGGTTCAGCTGTCTGGCTTTTCTTTTTATGCAGGTAAAGACTTTGTTGGGGTCTTCAGAAGCCTTTCAGAAGACAAATCTAGAATTGTCTCCCCAATTGTGCTGGGGGATTATATGTGCCCAATGGCTCTAATTTGCAAGCACAAGGACCCTCATGAGCTCAGTTTTCTTCTAAGAACACCTCATCATTCTTGATGAGGGTCACACCTGTAGCCTCACTCCAGGTGGGAAATGACCCTGTGTATTTGTCAGGAGCACCACAGCAGAATCCAAACATGTGATATGTGGAAACACTGTCTTTATCTGTTTTGCGATTACTTCATCAGGAGCAAGGATATTTTCCCTTGACTTTTCTGGAGGACAGTCCATCTGCCATGATATTTTGCCCTTGAGAAAAGTGGCTGTATTACTCCAAATGGGGTATTTAAAAGAGCGATTATTCATTTCCTGTGATCCTTTGAACATGAGGAAGTTCGTTTATTTATTTAATAGTGCTAAACCTTTAAAAAATTGAGTTGAAAAATCAGCCATGATGTCTGTTCTCCTGCAGAGACCCTACAGAACATTCTGTTAGGAAACAATGTTGGGTCTTCACTCATTTTTCACCCATCTTTTGTTTTACAGGGAACCTCTGTAGGTGACTAAGGAAACCCTCCTGGCTCCTTCCTTTTTGTAGACCATCAATGAGATCATATTCTCACAGGTTTTTATCCTATCCAGATGTGATTATCATTCATCTCCAGATGTTTTGAGATAATGGCTTTCCATTTCTCATTTTTATTCTTTCACTAACACTTCCTCTAATTCTTGTGTAATTTAACAAATTAAATCACATCTTTCCTCAGACTTCCTTTTTCTAGTTTAAGTCTTTGCTATCTCTTTTCAAAATCTCTTTTCAATGCCTCCTTAATGATACACAAATTTCAGATGTAATTCAGACTGAATCCCTATAACATTAAAGTATACACAAATATTTCAAGGACACAGGAAGTTCTTATGAGCTATTTTAAAATGTACTTTAATATTCTTGGTTTCCACTTAAAACTGCTCAAAATATAAGCTTTCATTTTTGAAATGAAAATGCAGACTCGATACTTCTTAAATAAAATGTTTACTTCTATTGGAAGTAAAATGTTGAGTATTTAAAAAAATTTTAAAAGTATCCACCTACTTCTTGTGTTTATGTTCTTTTATATTCAAGTTTGTTTGGTTCTGGCCTTTGTCATTCTGGAAGGTTTGAGTGTTCAGTGTTTACTGAACATCAGTGTTCACTGGAATTAACAGTTGCAGCTTTATCTTGGGATATATTGTTTCCTCACAAAATGCTGATAGTTTGTTGGAAGTTTTCTCAAGAAAGACTTCTCAGAAGGCTTTGTTGAATCACCATGCATTTGCTAAGCACAAACTATGTTCCTGGTTTTGGGTGAGAGAATCAAAGACGAATGAAATTTCATCTTTTCCCTCAAACTGCTTGTAAGAGGCGGGTCACCAGAATAAGACATGAACTGTGGGAGAATATGAAGTAGGAGTGATTGTAACTGAGAAAGTCGCAGGCAGTGGAGTCTGAAGGGCTGACAGCCTCGATGGATAAGGAATGTGATGGCTAATCTCATTGTCAACTGGGCTGGATTTGGAATCACCTAAGAAGTGTCACTCTAGGCATGCATGTAAGGACCTTTGCAGAGGGGTTAGACTTGATAAAGAAGACCCACCCTGAAATGAGCATCAGCAGCCCATAGAGTACAGCTCAGGCTGAATAAAAAGGGAAAAGGGAGGTAGCCAGTGGAGTGCCTGCGTTTTCATTTGTCAGCTTCCTGGACGCTCCTGCTATGGTGCCTGTCCCACCACAGGCACCGAATAGTTCTGAACTGCGAGTCAAATGAACTCTTCTTCCCATGAGCTGACTTCCATTAGGTGTTTGCAGGCCTTTATTATTTATGAACTACCAAATCTCATGTATTTTATCGTAACAAGATAAAAGGAGATTATGTCAGGGGTCGAAGTCAAGTATTCCAGTTAGAGGGCAAACCCTGGGCAAAGACGTTTCTGTATGTGGAGAGGTTAGAGACCCAGGCAGGAGCTTGTTAGCACCATGCTATCTGGTGATAGAAAACAATCAACAGCACCAATGAAGGTGCTACCTCAAACCTTTGGTGGTTGATTATGAAATGCACCCCAAATATATTCATACTTTAAGCTCCAGAACTTAGGAATATTATCAGATGAAGTGAAATATCCCCTTATATGCAAAAAAGTGATTAAATTGAGGATTCGAAGAGAGATAATTTTGGTTGTCTGTATGGAGCCTAAATGTAATCACATGTCTCCAGCACTTGATGCAGGGGACAGAGCAGAAAGAGGGAGATCTGGAGATGTTTTTGGCTAGCACCTCGGATGAATGAAAGGTCCCTGAGCCAAGAAATGCATCTCCAGACAGAGAAAAAGGCAATTTCTTTTAGAGGGTCCCGAGTGTGCAGCCCTGCAACACCTTGGCTGTAACTTCGTAAAACCAATTTCCAGCTCGTGTCTTTTACTGCTGCAGGAGAGAACAGACATACTAAGTACTTATGAATGACCAACAATGTTCATGACGTCATGTAAAGATACCTTGATTTTCCTCTGTGTGTGTGTGTGTGTGTGTGTGTGTGTGTGTGTGTGTGGCAGGTGGGGTGGGACACACACACACAAACAGGAAGTCCCACTCTAGGCAGCATGTCAGAGTTCCACGGCTCATCATAGAAGACAGATTGTAAGATATACCCTGTACTGAAGTAATAGTTGATGGACATGCAGGGCTGTGGCACATACGAAACCACAGTGGGGACTGCTTGCACAAGACCTGCACAAGACCACGCCAGTTAAAATCCCAGGATGGCTAGGGGAGGGGCTTGTGAAGCTCCTACTTCTAGCTGGGGAGCCACTGGGAAATGTTGGCTTCTGGGGGTGGGGGAGTCCCCCAGAGGGATTCAACCCTGAGAGTAGTTGTACAGTAGACCCTCCTGCTCTGTAGATGACCCTATGGGCATGCAAATGCAGGTGGCACTAAACAGACTGGGTTTAAAGTGAGAAAGCACGTGGAGTTGGGAGGGGATAGTAGTGGGAGGGCTCAGGAAGGACCTGGAACAGAGGGAATGGGAGGTGAGTTGACCAAAATGCGTTATATGTTTGTATAAAGTTCTCAAACAATTAAACAGTAAAAAGTCAGGTCTAAGAGAAAAGATTATGCATAAAGTCAGTCAGGTGGAAGAGGAGACTTTTGAGCCACATGGTCAGATCAAGAAAGACCACATGGTAGAGAAAATGGGGCAAAAAAAAAAGTAAATTCATGAGGCAGAGAGGATGGCCTTAGAGAGTGAAAGTGTGTTTGAGGAATACTCTTTCCCTGTCTGTAACATAAGATCCCCAAGTTTGGCTGGAAGGGAATTCAGTGTCAGGGGATGGGAAGCTTCAGGCTGTAGGGGGCATCACTATTTCTATTTTCCCCTGAGATGGTTAAGCACCAGGAAGGGCATCTGCCTCCTCAGTTTATATTTGAATATCTAGTTAGCCACAGATCTTGAGGGAGGCAAAGAATGCTGTATATTAAGATACATGCTGACTGAAAGAATTTGTGCCCCATTTTTTCAGCAGCAGAGAATTGCATCAATTGGTTTAAGAGTTTTGATTTCCACTGGACTCACTTTATGTAGGATGCTAATTTGAATCATACTTAAAATTCTTAAAAAGTGCATTTAAAACTCCAAACTTGAGAATTAAAAATCTATTTAAGGGCAAAGAACTTTTTTTTTCTCTTTCCTGTAATTAAAGCAGGAAGCTGCTGATGCTGATGATGCACTTTGAGACAGGGTCTCATTGAAAACATGGTGCTTGATAAAACAGACTAGCTCACAGGGTGTGCAGCTCCTCTCAGCATATCTGATGTGATGAATTATAAAATCAAGGGAAGGCTGGACCTGTCCGATAGCCTGGACACAGGTGCCTGAAGCCAAGCTGGGTGACTGGAGTGCAGTGGGAAGATTGCAGGTGGTGGACAGAGAGAACCAACTGCCACAAGTTATCCCCTGACCTCCACACATACCATGACATGTACAGACAGACAGACAGACAGTCCCCCATTAAATAAATAGATGAGAATGAAAAACTCTTTAAATTTAAATTTAAAAAGACCGACAAATATATAGGGAAAGTAATAGTACCCTGAGACGAAATATAACTAGGAGTTAAGTATTGGGAGGAGAGCCTTTACTACCAAAGTGAAACATGAAAGTGTATTACTTAAGAATATTTTCCTCACACACCATTTGGTTCGTGCAAATCTATCTGCAGCAGGCATGATTCAGCAAATATATTCTGTGCATTTCCTTGGTGCCAGGTCCTGGGCTGTTGCCACATACCCAGTACAGAAGAGAGGTACTTTTGTAAACAAATTTTTATACCTGTTTGTGTGTGTGTGTGTGTGTGTGTGTTCCTGCTAGTGTGTGTGTATGTGTGTGTGTACCTGCCACTGTGTGTGTGTATGCGTGTGTGTGTGTGTGTGTGTGTGTGTGTGTGTGTGTGTGCCAGATACCATGTATGTGTGTGGGTCAGGAAACGGATTTTGGGAGTTATCTCTTTCCTTCTATCATATGAGTCTTGGGTATACAATTCAAGTAATTGGGCTTGGAGGGTGACCATCATCCCTGCCTGCTGAGCCTTCTCCTGGCCTGAATGACACTTTGTTCTTCCTGCTGTAAGGTGATCGATCCCATACACAGACATAGTGTGGTCACATGGCAAACCCTCCGGTACGGTGGTCTGGACACGCTTCTCAGAGTGTTGTATTCACTTGCCCTGACTGAACACTGGAGGTCCTCTGGCAATCCTTGGCCATAAAAGTGGAGCAACCGGAAGGATAGGCGTACCTGTGGATCAGCAAGTCAGCTGGCACACCTTCCTGACGCTAGCATTTTACCTCTCGTATTTTATAAGAGCTGGTGCTTTATGAGTCTGGTTGTACAAAGACATGGTCAACACGGAAACACAAAGGAGCACAAGAAATCTTCTATACAATAGTCAGTCAGGTGTCTTATGGCTAGCTTGAATGGAAAATAACAAAGATGTTTCAAAAGCATCCACCCCACCCCCCCGCAAAGTGTGTATAACTTTGGAAACCGCATGCTGGCAATTAGTGACAGAAATCATCACCACTACCACCAAAAAGCAAAACAAGACAAAAAACAAAACAAGACAACAAAACCCCATACACCAAATGGGAGTTTTCAAAGACTCTCCTTCAGACAGGATCCAAGATAAAAGAACAAAAATACGTGTGCAAAAACCTGATTATTTCCCTATCATAAGAGACCCTCACATATGAAAGTTTATCCCACAGACCACAGGGCATTCATTTGTGTAGATAATGATTTTCAGGCAGGAAATCTTTCTCCCCGAGCCAGGCTCTCTGGAAAGATTCCTATCAGCCAATTGAATGTTCCTCGGGCAAAGTGTGCTCTAGTTCCCCCATATCCATGGAGAAATCCCCCATGCCTGATTCCTGGGAGTGTTCTCAAGGACACCATAGCAATTCCTACTAAGAACAACTGTTCAGCCAAATGTGAAATATGAACACAACCGTGGCAAAGAGACTATGGTGTCTGTGACAGAGTTTGGGGTGACTGTCTACAAATGCATTTGTAGTCACAGAAAATGCATTGCTTCTAGCTATCCAACTATTCTCTTTCCTCTTTCCTAAGAAGTTACTTGGGATAGGTTATTAAAGATCCACATACTCTTTCAGCATTGAAATGTCAAAGCCAAGATTCACTTGCATTTTGGCACTTGGTGGTGTTGCATCAGGAGAGACTTTTATGGAGTGGAGTGTGTGTGCATTTGTGTGTGCAGAGCTCAGATCACTCTGAACACCAGGGATGTGAGTGGCAGGCAGGGATTTAGGATGTTCTAAAAAATGCATAGAATGAGCGCAGGGGTTGGGTTTTAATTTGATTGCAATAGAAACAAAGCAATAATGGTTTCAAGATGACAGATGCTCTGTCTTTCGTGCTGCAGGGGTGGTCTGGAGGCTGGGGCTGCCAGGTAAGGTAGTTATCAGTTTTTGCGAAAGGCTAGTGTGGTCTCCTGTGCTCTGCAAAGGAGTCGTTCTTCTCCTTCGTCAACAGAAACTGGCACATAGCACAAGCTTGGGTTTCCTATGTTCAAAGTCACTACTGAGAACGTAACAGACAGCAGATGGAGCAGTGGGTACTGTCCTCAGTGAACTTTGTTTACCATTGCTTATTTATTTTCTTACCACACTAGATAAATTGTGAACTTATTAAACACATGGTGACAAGTTAATTAATGAAACTCAGCAAGACATGGGGCCAAATTAGCACTCTTGGGCTAAATGGGATTCAGAGCTCTAATTACTTGAAGTTTGAAGTTGTAATGAAACTACTGACATGAGTAAACCTTTAAATTGTATCATTAATTGTATTACAAGATGATTTTAGAAGCCTTCATATTCTTTAAAAATCATAACTAGAATTATACAAAGACATTTTGTAAGTGTAATGTTTAATTTTTGATATCTGAATGCTTTTAACTTAAAGGACATATTTTATGATATACTTCAAATCTTGAAATTGTCATTTGGTTTACAAGAGTTTCCTAACCAAACTTAAATTCCGTGACCAATGAGTCCCAATCATTAAAATGAACAGTTTGAAAACATAAATGTTATGGCCACTGCGCCTGAGATTTTGATACTGTGAGTCTTGGATGAATCTTATTTTTAAAAATTATTTATTATTATTGTTTTTAAAAATTTTGGGTGGTTTCTCTGCATGTGAGTCTCTGCACTAAGTGAGCACAATGACCTTGGAGGCCACAAGAGGGCCTCAGATTCCTTGAAAGTAGGGTTGCAGTTGGTTGTGTTTGTGGGTGCTGGAATCAAACCTATGTCCTCTGAAAGAGCTCTCAACCACTGAGTCATCACTGTTTTCAGCCTCAAGGGGACACACACTCACACACACACACACACACACACACACACACACACACACACACAAACACACACACACACAGACAAATCTCTGACTTAGATAACTCAGTAGTGTAGGGTTATAGAAGATCAATGCCTAACTGCTTTGAAATGTTAGGGGTTTCTGGAAAGTATTTTATGCAATTTTCTTTGTATTAAAAATATAAACCAACTAACCCTGATATTAGTATTTTGGGAAAAGAAATTATTCTTGTTTTTTTAGTGATTTCCGAGACCTATTGACTGGAACATATGGCTTAGCAAATTCACCTCACACTTGAAATGTGGTGACTTGCATCTTAACGTCTAAATATATTTTAGAGTGAAGTCTTCCAAATTTTTGTACTAGCTCTGTCATTTTCTCTCAATTGAATATTTTAAGAACCCGATGAAAAGCAATGTTTGCTTAAGGAAGCAGGAATGTGGTGTTATAGACGTTTTAATCTCTCACGGTGGTGTTTCAATGAAGAGTTAATCTTCACACTGCGAAGCTGAGAAACCCTGTCTGGGGGAGGGGTGTTCCCTCTCTGGCAAAATGTCTGGGCAGTTTTCCAGGTTCTGCCCACATCCTTAAGCCAATGAGAAAAACGCAAAGTGTTTTCCAGCCTTTACTCCAGTGGTGAGTTGGACATGTTGCCATGGAAATTGACCTTGACTAGCAAGAATACGTTTGCCTTTTGACCCAGAGGTATAAATCGGTGACCTGACTCTGCGCATGCGGAGTAAGGCTAGCTCTCCTGCAGCATCCTCTAAATTTACTTAATTCTGCCTACGTTGAGCAGGTACCTCCCCCTTCTCTTTTTGAAACTGTGCCATGGAATTTTTGAGAGCATGACTCAACTGTACCAACAGCCTACAGGACTCCAAGTGGCTTTAGCTGAAGGATTACAACCCTTGGGAACACAGGGTACCAGTTCTTTGTTTCCTGATTCATTTCCAGTAAACAAAGGAGGGATTAGCCAGTGTGCCATTCAGCCTCCTCTGAGTGCACGTCCTTCAATTTTCAGTAAAGGCATCATGCATTTCAAACAGCTGTCTTTCTTCTGTAATCCACTTTCTTTCTTCCAAGCATGGAAAAGATATGTAATTTAGTTCTCACTCAAATCCAAATGAGATGACTTTCAAAGACCATTCAAGCCCTCATGTTTGTCCTTTGCAAGAACATGTAACTGTGATTCTGAAGAATTGAAATGCAGCCAGAGATGGTGTCACTGTTGGAATGCAAAGGAAAATGTAGTCTACAATGACATCGGGCCGCTCCTGACGTTGATGGATCCTGTCGTCACCAGAGGGAAGAAAGTTAAAATATCTTACCAGTCTGCATAATATCCTTGGTGGTTATACAACAATAAAATATTCAGCAGTCTGATAAGTTTTCTGTTAGAACTAACAGACCAAGTTGAAACTGGTTGAGGACATGTCCGATATATCCTGTTCCTTTCTTCACATTAGCTTTCTGTCATAACACCAGTGTTCAACAGAGCTCATATTGACTCAATTCTAAAGTCAACTCAAAGGCATTAGCACTAGATTGCTTTCACAAGTCTGAAATACTTTTAACTGTTGACAAAAGGTTCAGTTTAATTATACTGAGTTCCAGAGAAATGCTATGGTAATGTAATTCTGTTTTGTTGGTTGTATGGTCCCAAAAAAAATCACCGTAACTTTCTGGAATTATCAGAAAATGGCTCAGAGTGAGTGGTTTGTAGGTCAGTGAGAATTACAGAGGCATCAGACACTTGCCTACTTATTTATATTAGATTTATTAGAAATAGGTTGCAGAGAGCTGGTTTTCTAGGACACAAAATGTCAAATGTTGCAAAGAAAGAAACAGTCCAGATAATGTACCATAGAAGTTGAATTTTTGATAATGAATCTAAAAAGCATATTGACAAATGAGCCCATTGCTGTGTGTGATGAAGTGTTATGTTCTCACTCTGCCTTGGCTTCGTGTTCTTCCCATTGTACAAATAAACTCTCTGAACAGAAATCCAACATCAACTCAGAAAAAAAGCCCGACTGAATATTTTAGTCAAATGTTACCAGTTCAGTGTAGAGAAGATGACAATTTTCTCATCTTTCTTTTGGTTTTATTTAGACCATGTCCTACAGAAAACCAGGTGATAAGCAGGGACATGAGCAGGGGAGGAACCATTCCCAGCCCTGCTACTTCCTGGGGTCCCAGGCCACTTGACTGTGTCACAGTTTCACCAGAATCCGCCTCCCCATCCCGTATCTCCATGACCCCTTTGTGTGTAGCCTAAGTCATATGTGTCCTACTTCCCTTATCTCTTCTACATAGGCTAGGTTATATATTAACTAATCCTGTCTTCTTGAGGTACAGGACTTCTACCCTGGAAATCTTTAAGAACCGATACCTCACTTTGTCTGCCGGGACCACACCCACTTCTTTATGCTACCTATCTACAAGGACTAATGAAATAAATTTCTTTCTGTGGAACTCCTTTTTCCCCTTTCCATTCCTCAAATGTAACAGAATGGACCTTCATGAGATAGGGCAGATTAATAAGAGAAATACAAACAGAATTGTATTAATATGCACACTTCATGTGCACATAGGAGACATTCTTAGAAAATCAGTAAAGTGTAAAAGGCGACTCCACACCAGGCTTGCAGACCATTGCCTGACGCAACAGAGAGAGAGAGAGGAGATTGTCGGGCGGTCACCAAGAAGAGCTCGGTATATGAGACTGATGTTTGCTAAGAAGGGCGAGTGAGTGACTTCCCTGTCACCAACAGACTAGCTATACAAGGCTTACTTTTTTTTAATAATTTATTTTTTATTTCTTCAAGTTACATCTCAATCACAATCCCCTCCCTACTCCCCCCTCCAGTCCCACCCTTCCACCCTCCTCCCCCTCAGCCCCACCATCCTCTTCCCTTCTTTTTTTTTTTTTTTTTAGTTTAAGGTATTTATTTTTCCCCCCAACAGCTCTCCCTTTCAGTCCAACAAATGGTTCTTTTTCTTATAACTATAAATACAATACAAAACAACAGAAATAAATAGGCCACAATTATAAGAGTTATATGGCTTAGCATACATTCCCAATGTCCAGTCCATATGTATTTGGCACCTGACTTTAACATTCTACTATCTAACCATCTCCAAGAGTTTAAAGTTCTATATCTAACTCAGCTTTCATACTAACTTGCATCACAATTTTAAAAATATCTTCTTAGATCCAGAACACCCTCTTGATTCCTAAACAACTAAAAATTTAACTATGAGACTCTAGCTATCTATTCTTCAACCACCTCAGAGACCTGAGAGGGATAAATATATCTGACTATATAGGAAGTGCAGGGCCCGCAGCTTCCAAAACTAAGAAATGACATACCATTGGCTGCCTGGACAGTTCCCATTTTCTCCATTTTCTCTCCATACATTACAGCATCAATCTTTAGCCATTTGGCCTGTATTGTTCCTAGTAATGCTTAAAAATGAAATGTCAAGTTTTGGCCTCTTGCTACCAACCGTCATAAACTATTTAGGATAATTAAGAAATGGAAACTAATAGTCATGCAAACGTGTCATTTTGTTAGTTACTATGACAGTCTATCACAGTTATTTTCTAAGCTACCCAGAAATCAAGTTGCTAAGAGACAAGCAATATTTGTTTATCTAAATATAAGAGATAGATAGGGCATCTTCAAAAACCTCAAGAGATCTGCAGAATATGGCATTCAAAGATGTTTTCTTAACTTAAGATTTTTTGATATCGAGACATGTCAGCTCCTGTCAGCACCCCCTATTCTACTCCAAGTAGAAGATGAGCATTGAAGAATCTCCAGTGGGAGATGATTGAATTGGTGGTAAGCCTTTCTCTTGGCAAGAAAAACCCCTTGCTTCAACTGTAGACAGACTTCTGTCCAAAAAGGACAAAACTTGGAAGCAGGTAAGTCAACAGCCTAGCTCTGCCAAGACAGGGTAGGTAAGTCCTTCATATTTCCTGCTCTACAATCAATGTCTGTCAGAGAAACAAGGCTTACTTTTAAATTTTGGGACTGTGTGTGGGTTTGTGCACATGAGTGCAGGAGCTTTCAGAGGCCAGAATCAGGCTGCTATGGGTGCTAGCTGGGAGAGAACTGGGTCCTGGGATAAGTTCCTCCATTGTAATCAGGAACTGTAGAGAGCAGTTGGGAATATGGCCACTGGACTTCAAGAATTAGGATTGTTTTCATAATCATAGCTTGGGGAGGGAGAGCAGAAATAGTTTATACGGAGTATAGATGAGAGAGGTGGGATTATGTGGGGCAGAGAAAGTTTTGAGACATGTGGACAGACCGTCAGGAGAAAGTATTGAGTTGCTTCAGAATTGGTCAGGGTTAACGGTCTGGAAAGGTTGTTAGTAAATTGGTTCCCCGAGATTGAATACGTGGAATTATACGTCAAAAATGCAACCTGCAATCCAGAACGCGGGCCAGGCTTTAGAAGTTAACTGAGCAAATTTCCTATCTCTTTCTCCTCCATTCTGGTTCTTGTAATTAGATTTAGGACACCGTTGAATTTTCCTCTTATCAGCTTATTTAGACTAATAGAGTCAGTGTGGTGAGGGAAAGCCTTTATTTTGCAATCCAGGTGTATCTACTTATTGGCCCTAGGTCCAATTTCATTAGTAGGAATTGTGGGAAAGCTCCATAACTTTTGTTTTCTACTGAAAAGAGCTTTGCCCTTTGCAAGTAGTCACAAAGTGGGATCAACTTTGTCCCTCTGCTCCATGAGCACTAATGATCTCACTTTCATCCGTCATTCTTCAAGTTGACCGCTTCGTGAACTCATTCATCTTTTCTGTGTCTATACTTTAGGCAGGGATGTGAGCTCTCAGCATAAATACGCTTTATATTGACATTTTACTTAGTCACACTTATTGAGTTTGGGGTAATGTAGAGAGAGAAAGAAACAATTTCACTCTGATCTCTGAGGGTCACTGACAATAGAACTGGGAGAAAAGGTGTGTCCATTTACCAGTGGACAGAGGCATTTCTTGTGGGTGCTTCTCTGATCACCCAATGGGATTAAGAAATTTGTGTACTCTTCTTTGTACTAAAGGGGGAAACATTGGCAGTTTTGAGTAAATGAGTTTTGGGGGATAGACAATGGCTGGTAAATGGTTATCTTTGAAAGTTAAATGACCAAGAACAGACAATGTGACTTGTGAGAAAGCATGTCTGAGTGGGACTACCATCTGAGGATGTGACCACCATCTTTCCAGTGCAGGACTTTCTTTTTCTTTTTTAGTTAAAAGTGAACAGAAATGTAATTCCCATGGTCTTGGGGGGGTGGAGATCAATATTAAGTTACTGAGACCTGATGAATATTATTTCTATATTCTCACATGGTGGAAGGTGGGGATGAATACTGGTCTTCACATGGTAAGGGAGCAAGAGAAAAATAAATCACTGCTGTAAAATAAAGCTCTCTGTCCTCACCAGCTTGTGACTTTTCTCAGTTCATGCAGTCCCGGGGGGAACACTAATGACAGTCCAGTCGTATTCTTGTGTGGAGCCAGAGGTTAGGTGGGTAAGGGAACTTCAATGCAAAGCCCCTTCCTGTACTGCTAGCAGGAGAACGAATGACATTTGGAGATCGGGATTCGTTAACTCAAAGAGCCTAGCATATCAAAGTGCCAACTTTGGGTTAATGTTTTCTGAGCCTCAACACTAATGAGTTTGA
Source organism: Lophiomys imhausi (assembly GCA_907164525.1). Taxonomy (NCBI): domain Eukaryota; kingdom Metazoa; phylum Chordata; class Mammalia; order Rodentia; family Muridae; genus Lophiomys; species Lophiomys imhausi. The sequence goes on from CAJQZJ010032342.1 coordinate 1,458,463, forward strand.
AGATAATTAGAAATTTCAATTGTTTTAGAGACCATGATGACCCAGAGCATTTGAGAGTTCAGAATTGCTTTGAATTTGCATAGTCCATAATCTAATGCAGTTTTCTCAGACAACATTTTTGATTATAATTATGTTATTTCTCATGAACTAAAGATTGCTACTCTGGCTCATTTAATAAATGTAAAAATCTGAAAACCTCAAAGGGAAACCTACTTATAAATTACTCTTTAATACAACTCAATATTAAAATTTGGATTGTACTTTTCAGTTGGTATAAAGGCTAATTCAACTCACGTTTCCATTGCATTTGGGAAAGCAAGTGTCTAACTGTTATTACCTCTGGTAATCACCCGTCATTTCTACCTGCTGGAAAATGTCATTGTCTCCATAGTTTTCTAAAGAGAAAACTTTGAAAATATTCCATGAGGTATGTGGTTCCCAGGTTCCTTCCTGCTGTGGCTCAGAGAAGAGTTATCTTACTAGACAGCACAGTTTTGTGAGAAGCACATTCTATTGTTGGTCATCCAGGACTCCCAGTAAAGGCTGGGAGTCTAGAAACAATGGAGGAAGCAGGGTCTATTTAAACTATAGGCTTCACATTTCAAGCCAACTTTGTTATAGTGAAATAGGATTAGGTTCTATTGCTGAGAATATTTAAAGTTGTTTTTTTTTTTTAATTTAACGCAAAAAAGAAGAACCCTATTAAAAATGGTGTAAGTAGAGCAGGAATTATGAAGGACTTACCTACTCTGTCTTGGCAGAGCTAGGCTGTTGACTTACCTGCTTCCAAGTTTTGTCCTTTTTGGACAGCATTCTGTCTACAGTTGAAGCAAGGGGTTTTTCTTGCCAAGAGATAGGCTTGCCACTAATTCAACCATCTCACACTGGAGATTCTTTGATGCTCATCTTCTACTTGGAGTAGAATAGGGGGTGCTGTCAGGAGCTGACATGTCTCGATATCAAAAAATCTTAAGTTAAGAAAACATCTTTGAATGCCGTATTCTGCAGATCTCTTAAGGTTTTTGAAGAGGCCATATCTATCTCTTATATTTAGATAAGCAACGTGTGCTTGTCTCTTATAAAATTGATTTCTGAGTAGCATAAGAGAAACGGGGCCAAATGGCTGAAGATTGATGCTGTAATGTATGGAGAGAAAATGGGAACTGTCCAGGCAGTCACCGGTATGTCATTTCTTAGTTTTGGAAGCTGCGGGCCCTGCACTTCCTATATAGTCAGATATATTTATCCCTCTCAGGTCTCTGAGGTGGTTGAAGAATAGATAACTAGAGTCTCATAATTAAATTTTGAGTTGTTTAGGAATCAAGAGGGTGTCCTGGATCTAAGAAGATATTTTTAAAATTGTGAGGCAAGTTAGTGTGAAAGCTGAGTTAGATATAGAACTTTAAACTCATGGAGATGGTTAGATAGTAGAATGTTAAAGTCAGGTACCAAAATCATAGGGACTGGACATTGGGAATGTATGCTAAGACATATAACTCTCATAATTGTGGCCTATTTATTTCTGTTGTATTGTATTTATTGTTACAAGAGAAAGAACCATTTGTTGGACTGAAAGGGGGAGCTGTTGGGGGGAAAAGAAATACCTTAAACTAAAAAAAACAAAACAACAGCAATAAAAAAAATGGGTAGAGGATGGGGGGGTTGAGGGGGAAGAGGGTGGAAGGGTGGGACAGGAGGGGAGGGTACAGAAGAGATTGTGATTGAGATGTAACTTGAAGAAATAAAAAATAAATTATTTAAAAAACCCCACAATATAATAAAACAACATTACAGGAGACTCTAGTTATACCTCTCACGAATGAATGCAATGGAGCCTGGATAACCAACAAAGGATGTAGAGGCATCATAATAAAGGATTGTTTCTTGTTACTCTCCAAAAAAAAAAAAAAGGTGTAAGTATTTGAATAGATATGTCCCAAAGGAAATACACAAATATCCATTCATATGAAAACACAGGGACAAAGCTCATCTCCGCTTGTATATTAAAAACACAAAATGCAGAAATCTACGAGGTAACAGAACCTAATCTGAAAGGCAATCTTCAAATATTAAGATTTAATTTTATAATAAAATCTTTAAAAAAATATTGCCACATTTGTGTGTGTGCTCAGATGCTCACTCATGCCACAGGGAGCTTGTGGGGACCAGAAGATCTGGTTCTTTCCTTTCCCCATGAGAGTCCTGGGGATGGAAGTTGGCCTCAGCCTTGGCAGCAGGTCTCTTTACCTGCTGAGCTGTCTCAGTGACCTGTGTGATGTTACCTGCTGATATACAAAGGCTTAATCGTGTTAAGAAGTGCTTTAACTGCTGTTCTTGTTGCTTATATTCTTGGTTTTACATCTAAAAAGGACTTGCTGAATCCAAGCCTATGAAGATCTGTGCCTGTCTTCCTCTAAACGTGGTCCTCAGCCTTCCTATCTCTTCAACCCTTTGATACAGCTGCTCATGTGACCCTGAACTATAAAATTATTTTGTTGCTACTTAATAACTGTAATTTTGCTACTGTTGTAGGTTGTAATGTAAATTACTGTTATGCAGGATGTATTTTTATTGTTACAAATTGATCCAAAGAGTCACCATCCATAGGTTGAGAAACAATTGCTCCAAGGGTTTTACAGTTTTAGCTCTTTTATTGTGGCATGGGGTGAGAGTTCAGCTTCGTTCTTTTGTGTGAGAATATATATTCATTTGCTCTGGGGCCATTGCTTGAAGAGACTTCAAAGTATTAAAAATTATATCTAGCTGTTATAATTAAAGTATATAAAATGCTTAATATATGTCTATAAAGCAAAAAGCATAATAAAATGTGGAACACTTTTGCAATTAACCCTCTACTGATGAACTAGAATATTGTAAATAAATTGCTTCATGTTATGTTTATCCAACTGTGTCCACTATCCCTCACACTAGTTTTTCCCAGTGGTAAACTGCTATTTTGTATTTCAAATTTATATTTCTCTTACTATAAAAAATTCTGATCTCGTACATATGTTTGAATAACTATATTACTTGAGCTTGGTAAGTATGACATCAGACTCAGTTTCCTCTCCTCAGATTTGCTTTTATTCTTATTCAACATTATTCAACTAACACAAGAGAGCTCTATTAGTTCATGTTTTCATTATTGGTGTAGTTTTCTATTCCCCAGTTTATTGCAGTTCAATCAATCATCCATTCTCTTTTATTTCTGCCCTAGTTAGGGTTACCATTGCTGTGATGTGACTCTGTGACCAAGGCATCTCGGGGAGGAAAGGGTTTATTTGGCTTATACTCCACATCACAGTTTATGTCAAAGTAGCCAGGGCAGGAACCTAGAGGTGGGAGCTGATGCAGAGGCCATGGAGGGGTGCTGCTTACTGGCTTGCTCCTCACGACTTGTTCTGCCTGCTTTCTTATAGAACCCAGGACCTCCAGCCTAGGGATGGTGCCACCCACAATGGGCAGGGCCCACCCCCATCAATCACTAATTAAGAAAATCTCCTAGAGGCAGATCTTATGGAGGCATTTTCTCAATCGAGGTCCCCTCCTCTCAGATGACTTTAGCTTGGGTCAAGTTGACCTAGAACCAACCAGCACAGTGTCCCTAGAATCTGTCCAGTTTCCTTGCAAAGGGAGCAATACTGCTTTGATCCCTTTTATTCACGGGTTTTGATGCAGGAGTCTCTTAAAAGTGAAATTTTCACATCAAACAGTGGAAGGGGTTGGGGAACTTGCTGCAGAGAGGTGAAGTTCTGAGCTCAAGTCCCCAGCATCCACCTAAAAGGCTGGGTCGTGGTGACATGTCCCTGTCATTCAATGGTGGGGAGGTGGAGGCAAGGGGATCATTTGTTGGCCAGTCTGTCTAGCCAACCAGCATGCTCCAGGTTCAGTGAGACCCTGTCTCAAAAAAGAAATAGAAAGTGATAGAAGACACCAAAAGTCAACCTCTGGCCTGCATACGAACATGCACACATACCTATGCACATGTACATACATGCAAACATGAACATACATATACATAAAACATGAGACTGTTTACCAGACAGATGTTCATGTTCAGCTTTATGAAATAAAGGCTAATTATTTTCCAAAGTGACTTTTGGCAGGTGCCCTCTCTGCAGCAGTAGATTTTAGTGGGCTGTTTATCTCCATCTTTACCTCTGGTTCTTTGGGCATTTGTTGAATTCTTTTCAGTACAGGAACCATCAGTAGTCCCACACTGTGATGGAAGTGCACTGTTTCTCGGCAGTCCCCAGTGAAGCTGAGCACCCCCTTAGATGTTTACTGGTCCCTGTTTCATTATCATGTAGAAATGCCCATTCAGGCCTTTTGCTTGGCTTTTGTATTATTTAATTAATTGAGAGGATTTTATTTTACATCCTGAGCTCAAACTTACTGTCATTTATGTGTTAAAAATATCTTTCCCCAGTTTCTGGCATGATTTTTTAAAAACTTTCTTTGTGCTGTTTTCTGATGAATAGTAGCTACTAATTTTAATAATTTATGTTTACCAAATGTTTAAAAAGTTAGTTTTGTACTGTGTGGCTCAATACATACATCCTTCCCCATCTTGTGACAGAAAAATAATCTGGTTTGTTTCATAAGTTTTCAAATTTAATTTTTCCCATTTCAGCCTTAATCTGCACAAAATTATCTTTTGCACTTCAGTTTATTCATATGTACATTGGAAACAATGTTACTTAAGTTTAAGGTAATTATGAACATTAAATTAGCTAATTTAATTAATTAAATACCAAGCATTTAGAATAGTACCTGGAGCAAGGTGATCTTTGTCTTAGGGCTTCTGTTGCTGTGATAAAGACCAATAGCATCTTGGGGAGGAAAGGGTTTACTTCAGCTGACAGTTTGCAGCCCATCGTGAAGAAAGGTCAGGGGAGCAACTCAAGGCAGAACTGGGGACAGGAACTGGAACAGAGACTAGAGAGGGTGCTGTTTACTGGCTTGCTCCTCAGACCTCGCTCAGCCTGTTGCCTTATGCCACCTGGGACCACCCGCCTAGGGGTAGACCACCCACAACCCACAATGGAATGGACCTTTTCATAGCATTCATTAACGAAGACAATGACCTTCAGGTCAATCTTATGGAAACATTTTCTCAATTGTGGGTCTATCTTCTCAGATGACTCTAACTTGTGTCAAGTTGCAGAAACAAAACAAAACAAACAAACAAAAATGCAAACCAAGCAGGACAATACGAGTTTAGTTATTGCTTTTATAACATAGTTTGGAATTATACTTGTGTGTGTGTGTGAATAATCAGTTCTTCTATCATTGTTCATTGAAGGATGGCTTCTTGTGCCACTGTGCCGCAGTGCCATTTGATCACACATAACATTTTCTCCCTCTTTGAATACAGTGACTCTCACTTGACCATTGTCAACTTCTTATCACCAGCCACTACACTCTTCTTAAGAACTCTCATCTCCTTTGAGAAACTCCCTGAGCCATCACCACACTGTCTGTCCTTAGCAGTTTCTGGGCCAAATGCCTCCTTGAAGCTGTGAGTTGTTTCTGTTGCTTTTTTGAAATGGTTTCTGGACCCATTTTGAACTCCAATAAAAATAGCTTTTGAATTTCCTTTTTGTCTAGCATCATTTCTATAGTATAAAATAAACAGAAAGTAATGTCACTGACACAAAAACATAAAACAAGAAATGCTCATCAAAACAATGTGTAACATAGCCACATTTATTAAGAATGTATTCTTATAGGAAACTGCAACTTTCAACAATGCAAAAAAATGGTAACTACTTTTGCACCAAACTATTATTAGGTGCATAAAATGCAGAATAATGGGGGATAATTGAATAAGAATAATTGAAGGGACACTGTCATTAAATCAAGGTACACAAACCACAGAGTAAGACAGATGTGACAATGTATACCTGTAATTAATCTCAGAACTCAGGAGGTAGAGGCAGGACAGACTGCAAATTTAAAGGGAGCTTAAGGCCACATAGTGAGTTTGAGGTTAGTGTAGGCTACGTAGCATGGTGCTTTATAAAAAAATTAAAAATAAAATAAAAACAAAAATGGAATAGATCCAGTTGTCCTCATTAGAATTAAAAAGATATACTATCCTTATTTTGTGCAAAGTTCTGTTTTATTGATGCAAATCCAGATATCTACATCTGTCTAGTATATACATTTTTTCTTTAAAAAATTATTTTATGTATATACCTGTTTTACTTGAAAATATATCTGTGCACTAGATGCATGCCAGTTGCTTGGGGAAGCCAGAAGTGGATGTTGGATTGTTGGACCAACCCCACTATTAAGGTTGTAGTCTGACATGTCCAGAAAGCCCCGTGCTTGGCACTAAATAGCAGACATCCTTTCTCAGTAGGGCTCCTTCCTCTTTGCCTGAACTCGACTCCCCACTTTCTCTACCTGAGGATTGTCACATACGAAGTTACAGGTTTAACTTCTTTTCTCCTGATTAGAACCCATTCAGCAGCACCCGGGATTCCTGTAATGCCTGTAACCATATCTGGGGTGTAACCTTTGAAACAGTTTCCTGCTAACATTCTCTGAAACTTAGTGATTCCAAGTCTAGGTCCACAGATTGAAGAATTTCTCAAAGAAAAGAAAACTGCATGATAGTTTTTTGATGTGGGTACCCAAAGAATCATAATTGCAATACCCTCAAATTATACAAACGATGTGTAGATGAAGTTTTTTAATTATCCACTATGTCTTGCCTTACATCTGGGTGGCACTAGTAACAAAAGGCTTTTATTATTTTTGTACTTAATTATACACTGTTATCTATTTTACTGTATTAATACCTCTACCTCCCTTCCACCTCTTGTTCCTCCAAATCCCCCAACACTATGCAGGAGAGAAAGAAGGCTAAAGGTGTAAGGGGGCGTAGTTCTCTTTAGGCTACTTCATGCTGATTAGGGTCGTTGGGTTCTTTGGGGTAATACCAGTCTCAGTAGAAGTCCAGAAAACCAGGAGACAGCAGCAGGAAGAACAAGCAGCAGTTTTGGGGAGCACCATCAACTGGGAGAGCAGGAACTGCTTTCTTCCTTGTAGCCCTTTCTCCTTGTTCTTTATAGAGCCCCCTTCTCCTCAGGGCCCTGGGTTTTTTTTCCCTCTCTCCCAAGTCTTCAGAGGTAAACTTGCTCAGCTGGCTAAGCCACGCCCCTGCTAGCTCAGGAGACAGTGAATACTCTACACCTGTGTCTTAAGCAGCCTCACATCTGGGATTAAACAAAAACATTCTCATAATTGGTTATTTTAACAAACTCATACCACAAGGATGTCTCCATTGGTTCCTTTCCCTCTGCAAGACCAGAGTTCTCCCTTTCCATTGCAGAGTTGGAATGACAAGGCAGAGCCGAAAGGCTGCTTAAAGTGAGTGTTTAATGTGCAGGCTTCAGGAAGGGACTGGAAAACCAAGAGGTGGTTACTTCTACCTGGGAAGCATCCTGGAAAAAGGCTGAGAAGTTGGGGATGAGATAGGAAAGGCATGAGAAGAAGACCGCAGACTTTGAAGGGAGCAAAAACTCTTGAAAAAGAGTCATCCACACCGCATGGGGCGGGGCTCCATGTGAAAGTGAAATAGCAAATTGTCATCCCTCAGCAACTTACCACCCCAGCGTAGCTCCCTGCTTGTAAAACTTCCCGACTCTACAGGAAATAGTTTCTCTAGGTCCCATCAGGATCCCAGGCTAAAAGGCAGTGTTAGGAGCTGTAGAGAGCTGCGATGTGCTGCGCCCTAAAGATGGCGCCGGTTTCCGCCTTCCACCAGCCCGACGGTGAGCGCTCTCGGTGGTAAACAAGTCCGTATTTGGCTAAGACCGCTGATCTGGCTTGCTTCCGCATACGTGGGCCTCTAAGATAGCACCACGTGGCTTTACTTGATTGGCTGTTCATATAGTATTTAGCCTGTGGGTTGGGTCTGCCCGGGCATTCAGAAGACTGTTTTCAAGGGATCTGAATAAACTGCTTGAGAAGAGCTTTTGCGAGTTGCGTCGTCCTTGCTGGTCGAGGGGGACGCGACAAGTGGTGGCCCGTACAGGGACCCAAAAAAGACTCAGAACTCCTGCAGTCAGGGGCAGCGTGCTGGTAAGTTCCTGGGATAAATTGGGACAATAAAGTTTCACGGAAATAGCGAACACAAGGTAAAGTTTCGCGGGAAATTGCGAACCGAAAGTAAATTTTTAATCATGGGATTGTCTCAGTCACATCCAATTTTTCTGGCTCTTCAGGAGCTACTTTTAGCTAGGAATTTGAAACTTAAGAAGTCTACCCTAGAGAGATTTTTGAATGAATGCAACTCCGTGGCTCCGTGGTTTGCGGTGTCCGGGAATCTTACGGTATCCTGCTGGGACAAATTAGGCAGGGACTTGGATTTTGCCTGGGAGCAAAGTACATTGCAGGGAGGAGCATGGCCTATTTGGAGACTTGTTCGGAGTTGTTTAGGAGATCAGAGATATTGCAAGGCAGTGGAAAAAGGACAAAAGGCATTAGAACAGTTAAAAGAGGAGCGCTTGGTCAAATCTGAGAAAAAGATACCGGACGGGTATGGCACCAGCCTGGTTGGCTACTGGGCGTGGGGTCATTACAATGTCCTTTACATACATATCAAAGATCAGATGCTTGATATATCTACTAGGGATCCTCAACAGACTGCCACCAATCCTTTTGATTTATGGCTTTTGTGTGGAGCAAATGGTAGCTGTATGGATTTGGGACCTATACTTATGCTTGGAGGAGGAATTTATCAAAGAGGTAGTTTTTCCCTAGGGTCCGCTACCAATCTGGATTTTTTCTAGTGGTAGTGGCTCTGGTACTTGGAATTCTTCGTTTCATTCTTACCGCAACAAGATCTTTTCAGCCTCACCAGTGTGTCTCTGGCCTCCTTTTCTGTGGATTGTAAGTAATGGGAGTGCATCCTTGGGTGAAGAAAAGTTAGTATGCACTCCGGACACATGCTTTTATGCCCTGTGCTGGAATGCCACAGCCTTTCCTGTGGCTGTGGTGACTAGAATGCCTCGATATGTACCAGTTCCTGTAGAGGCTCCTAATACCATGATGCTATTCAGGTTTAAAAGAGATTTTGGCATCACTGCAGCTATTGTTACTGCCATCACTATTGCTGCTGTGGGAGCTACTGCCTCAGCTATTGCCTTGTCTAGTTCTATACAGACTGCCAATGCCCTGAATAACATCTCAGCCACTGTAGCACAGGCATTGGATACTCAGACCTCTATGAATTCTCATCTCAAAGGAAGTCTTATGATAGTTAATCAACGCATAGATTTAATACAAGAACAGATTGATTCTCTTTGGCAACTAGCACAATTGGGGTGTGAGTGGAAAATGCAAGGTTTGTGTGTTACTTCCGTGCAGTACCAAAATTTTACAAAGGCTGCTAATTTGTCTAGACAATTGTCAAAGTTCCTCTTACAGGATTGGTCGGCTGAATTTGAAAATAAGATGAGAGAGCTGAGAGCGACAATCGTCCACATTAACTCCACTTGGGTGGATCTGAGCCTGGCCACTGGTTTGACTTCCTGGATACAGACGGCTATGGATCATCTTAAGGAGTGGGCGGGCGTAGGCTCTTTGGCGATACTGATGATACTAGCCTCTCTGGTTTGCCTATGGTGCATCTACAAGATGAGAGCCACACAAAAGCGTAATGCAACCATGATTATACAAGCCCTTGTCGCCACTGAGGCGGGCCAGTCCCCTCAGGCATGGCTCGCTGCCATGAAGCCTTAAATCTTCACTAAGCATAGTCCCTGCCCACTGAGGTATTCGTTCCACGGATATTAGGGTCTGGCAAGTCAATGACGGAGTAGACGGGTAAGTCTCGGCCACCTAAGACAGGGCAGTCCCGAGTGGGGAGGCTGACCCAGAGACGGGTAAGAGTTTGAGCACCGCCCTCCTACAGGCTCAGGCCCACCGTGAGATCCCCAGATAGGGGGATTACGAAGCCTTTCCAGGAACTTCTACCAACTTTAGAAAAAATAAAAAAGGGGGAACTGTAGAGAGCTGTGATGTGCTGCGCCCTAAAGATGGCGCCGGTTTCCGCCTTCCACCAGCCCGACGGTGAGCGCTCTCGGTGGTAACAAGTCCATATTTGGCTAAGACCGCTGATCTGGCTTGCTTCCGCGTACGTGGGCCTCTAAGATAGCACCACGTGGCTTTACTTGATTGGCTATTCATATAGTATTTAGCCTGTGGGTTGGGTCTGCCCGGACATTCGGAAGACTGTTTTCAAGGGACCTGAATAAACTGCTTGAGAAGAGCTTTTGCGAGTTGCGTCATCCTTGCTGGTCGAAGGGGACGCGACAAGGAGCAGCAATGGGGAGCTAGCTCCTTCTTGGTCATTGTAGGTGTGATTGTGATTGGGACTATGTGAGTTTCAGAGAAGCGAGGAACACATAATCTGAAACCCTGACCTAAGTGGAGAGCATTCTCCCGAGTCTCTCTTCCTCAGAATAGTAAAGACCGAACCCATCATATGGTTTGTGTGAGTATAGTGGGGCCTGTTTAGCCAGGGTTCTCCAGCGAGAAAGAACTGATGGAATGAACACATATATATTACATATATATGTAATATATATATTATATATATGGGACTTACTATAGTGGCTTATGGGCTGTGGTCTGGCTAGTCCAGTAATGGCTGACTCTCAATGGAAAGACCAAGAATCCAGTAATTATACTGTTTACTGACTCAGGGCACTTCCTGTCGGAGCTTGTGAGCGCCTGGAAGGCTGAGGCATTGACTTTAGTTTCAGACTCTTTACCAGCTTCATGTCTGGCTCATAGTATGTACTTAGAAAACACTTGTGGAACGAAACAAAGCGTTATTAAACAAACAATATTAAAAGCTACCTCTCCTCTTTCCAGGCATTATTCATTATTATTTCTTGGGGTTGTTATGCTTTGTGGGTCTCCCCTTCCTTGGGGGCTGTTGGCTACTGGCCCACAAGGGCAAGGGGAGCAGAGGCAGGGAGATGGGTATAGGGTAGAGGGTGGTAGAGTTTGGACAGACACTAGTACATGGGATGACTGACTTCCAGGATCATCTTCGATGACATCATATTTCATTGTGTGTATATATGTATATATATGCATGTGTATGTATGTATGTATAAAAGAAAAAAATGTTACTGTTTCTGACTGAATAATCAGAATGTCCCCTGACTGTACCATTCTGGGTCCTGCTCCCCAGATCTATGGATGTTTTTCTGATTCCTGCTATTTACAAACCTGGTTGTTAAGGCTCTTCTTTGGTTTGATGATTTGATTGGTCTCTTCTACTAATCAATCCTTTTGAGGGCTTCAGTTACCACACTTGACCTCAACTGTACACATCCAAAACATTCTGGATGCAACTGAGAGACAGCTTGTTAGTCAGGTAATCAAAAAGTCTGTTAATTGTAGAGAACGCATGAATCTTTTTTATTTGATCATCATAATTATAAATATATGTTCACTTGCTGGTCCTTTGGATGGTGGCCACTTACTTAAGTGTAGTTTCTTTTTAGAGTAATCACACCCCAAATGTATTTCCTGTGATTTCTAATTATGATTTCATTGAGTTGAAGAGCTTAAAGCATTTATGAAACAACTGGGGTTAGACTGCAGATTTTTCAAAACTTTCTCTGATCATTTACATTTTTGTCTTACTTGATTTAATTGAGCTGGATTTTTAAGATGCATCTTTTGGGTCTTCTTCAACTTTCTACTTAATGTTTGCATAAAAATTATCTCTCTTCTTATTTATATTTTATACATTTACCAAATGTTTAATTAGATTGTGCGATTATAACAACAAGCAACTGGTGACACAGAATTGTGAATAAATGTCTTCTGCTAAGTTGGTAACCACCTCATTCAGTTGGAGAGAAAAATCCAAGGCCATATGGGAGATAATCTGCCAATTTGCCTGCTGTTGGGATTAGCCAGGGAATATAGTAGATGTCATTAAAGAATGCTTTTATTGGAGCTGCAGAGACGGCTCAGAGATCAGGTGCATCCACTGATCTTGCAGAGGACCTGGGTTCTGTTTCTAGCCTTCATGTTACATCATAATCACCTGTAACCTCAGCTCCAAAGGTGTCTGATAACCTGTTAAGGCTGCTATGGTGCACACAGATGATCAGGCACACACATATACACATAAATAAATAAAATAAGTAAGTAAATAAATAAATAAAATTAAAATAACACTTTTATTGAACTCACACAACTTTAGAACTTCTCAATAAAAATATGCTGTTTTCTATTCTTTTTTTAAATTGCATAGAACCTCCCTTGGCTTTCCCAGTTAGATGCAAATGAATTATTTTCAATGTGATGGCTTTTTTTTTTTTTTGGAAAAGTATTAGTGTTGGTCACTAATTAACAAACACAATAGTTGACATTTCTAATCCGATTTTTCTGCTGTTGAATGCAGGACTTACAAAGATGAATGGGAAATAGCTTGGGCTTACACAAAATACACTGCAGAAAGAGAGGTAGCTCTCACCTTGAACCTCACACAACACACAGAGAATTAAAAATGCTGTGTGTTGAATCTTTTAACTCTCAAAGCCTGCCTTCAGGGACCATGAACTTCCTTCAATAAGGCCACACCTCTTAATTCTCTTCAAACAGCTCCAGCAACCAGGACCAAGTTTTCAAATACCAAAGTCTATGGGGGTCATTCACATTCAAACTACCACAGAGGCAGACAAAGTTTCTCCGGGCAGAGGTGAGAATGATGTGTGAAGAGGCTGGTCAGGGTGTGGAGACCCCACCAGAAATGTGTAACCATTCTTTTCAATTATTAAACACTTATTTATTAACAAATACACGTACTTACTACTATTCTTATAAATTCCTACAACCCCTAAGACCTAGCCACTAAACCTATTGATAACTATTACAACTATTTTTCTAAGGATACAGTCTCTGGGGCAGGTCCTCAATCGTCAGGAACAGAGTCTCTGGGGTAGACCCTTTAATGCACTTAGCAGTCCTTTTTCTGGAATATCTCAGATGCAGGTTTGTCAGGGTAAATTGGCTATGGCAGTCTCACCTTAAATAAGGCTTGAGGCTTTCTTCTTTCTGGGAGACCTCAGCGTCTGTAGGCCAACTTATTTCCTTTGTATCAGCAACTCTGCCGCTCTGCGTCAGTCTTTAAAGCTGGCCACAGTTCCGTTCTGGCCGCTGTTCGGACAGGTCAAACCCCTCTAAGCAAAAGCTGAGCCACAGGGTTTAGTCTTTGTCCTTTTGCTGTCTTGCTGAGGCTTTATCTGCTTACCAGCTTCCTTCTGCCTCAGGGAGATCTGGCCATTGGTCTACCAGCACTTTCTCTAGCAGGACTCTCGGAGCTCTCTCTTATGGGGGGAGGGCCCTTAGCACACAGCTCTCCTGGGCTCATCCACTTGTCCTTAAATAGGATCGCTCCTTGTTCCACCTGCTTCAGCTTAATTTGGGCTCTGCCCACTTAACAGTTGAAAACAATGCCAGGTCATAAAGTCTTTCCTTGTTTCACCTGGCTTCAGCCTTGTTTTTCAGTCCAAAGAGACTCCCCTCGTTTCATGTGACTTCATCCATAAGCTGATAAGCTAATTGCTCACAGGAAGTTGATTTTCATGCCCCGAATTAAGAGACTGTATCAGACACCTAGATATTCACTAAATCTAACTTATATTAATCTATCAACCCCTACAGAAACGCATAGACAGATGAGAGTACAGAAGCATGCTACTCGCACAGAAGTACTGACAGAGAAAATAGAGTAGTAGATGGATTAGACTAGCCCTTGGAAAGGTTGGCTGGTGGGGATGAAATTTGACTTAAATGAGGAGACGGAGTCAGCATTGTAAAGGGCTGGGGGAAAATGTCTTAAGTGGCCACGTCAGTTAACCCAAATGCACCCAGGTAGGATTGATTATAGCGGATAAGGGGAAAAGGATGATTCTACTTCTAAGAAGTGGCTGGCTTCCATTTCTGCAGGACCACGACAGAGCATTAGGGAGAATCTCTCGCTGTATCTAATTAGAGGAGAGCTCTGGCCTTTCCCAGGCTCCTCCGGAGATCCTGGATTCCTGGGCAGTCACGTTACTCTGTGAAACTGAACTTGCAATGGCACCACTGTGTTTAACACGCCCGCACCTGCCTGCAGTAGGTAGGCACATTCTTGCTTCTTCATTCCTTGGGTTGAGGTTTCGCCCGTGCCAATCTTCAGAATAATAGAGAGGAAACTACACACTCAGTAGGAAACTTCAACTCTCTCCCTTTATCTTTCCGTTTTATGACTTTCCTTTCTGTCCAGGCTCCGTTCTGACTAGGCAAGACTTCGTGGTGATGCAAGTGAAATACAAGCTTAAACAGATGAGTGTGACCTCAAGGATGAGTAGGATCCGGCCTGCCAGCCTCACTCTAATAGGGAACTTGTCTAGGAAAAATCTATTTTCTCGTTCCCACAGCTGACAAAACCACAGGAAAATCACTGTGTTTGAGAGCCAAGGATAGTGAAGTGCTGTGTTACACTGCTGCTTCTGTCAGAGGGAAAATAAACAAACCACAAACAACAACGTGTTAGTCAGAAAATGATGGGTCAGAGGTTTATTTTAAAAGGAGAAAATTCTAAACTATCACACTGCAGCGTGATTCCAAAGGGTGGTAGTGAAACAAATAAAAACTTCCTATACAACAGGATGCTGTAATTTTTGAGTCTTGGCCTTGGGCTTGGGCCGGTATATCAACAGTCTATAACTTTGGAAGAAAAAAAAAAAAAGTCAAACAAACGCTTTCTGGTTTCTCAAAGGACAGGTTAAAGTTAGGCTACACATTAATGCCTAAGTGGAAGAGGGGTCTAGACATTTTTGGTTTTGATGGATTGATTTAAAAAAAAAAGACAAAACAATAGCCATCAGAAATTTTTAGAGACATATGGAACTAATGAGCAGTGAGTAATATTGGTGATTGGGAAAGATGGCATAAAAACCATACTCAGGGTGGCTGAAAAGATGGAATAAGGGACAAAGACAGCAGATAGAGGAAGGGGAGGGAGATGGGAATGTTTGTCCTGGGGTGGACGAGGAGGGGCTCAAAGGACTGTCTCTGGATACAGAGGAGACAGATGTGGCCCATAAACAAATGGTGGTTTATAAAGGTAAAAGGAGATAGGATGAGGTATTTAATTTTAATTGGGCATGCTAATTAGGTGAGTCAAAAGGGGGCTTATAATTGCTAGACTTCAGTACTTTGATAGCTGGACCTTGGTGGCCAGCCTCAGGAGGAGAAAGTGGCCAATAAGGGGCTAGAACCTGGTGGCTGGCTTCAGGAACGTGATCTAAGGGTGCTTAGCAAGGCAGAGGGAATGGCGGAGAAGGGCAAGGCCTGCCAGAGCCGTGGTTGCATGCTCAGGCTGGCTAGAGTCCCTTTGGTGGCTGCATGTATGGAGTGCTGTGGTCGTGGAACTCCCCACCTGTTGTCCCAACACAATTGTGAGCAGCAGCTTCCCTTGGATCCCTGAACTGGTGCAGCTGGAGTGGATGCCAGGAGAGTTTCTCCCCAGGGTGGATACTGTTTTTGCAGCAGCTGGGCTTCTACTTCAGTTTTAGTACCTGGCCATCCACGTATTCATGAATAGTGCTAGAAGCTGAAATTACAAACAAGGAATATGAAACAATTACTCTTTGTTCAGGACCGGGAGGAGGGACCACAGCAGGACCCCAGTCGCTTCTCAGTTCAATTGGATGACCACTAATGTGACTGTGCCCTGGTTAACACTGACCAGCAACCAAGGGTGAAAGGCACCCTGTAGTCCCCCAGAGGGCGCCGTCCCGGCTGGAATGCTTGTCTCTGTATCTTCTGGTGATTAGAAGCCTTCACTGGCTTCTCATTCGAGCTGCCTGAGCCCTGTGTCCTGAACCCAACACCTTTTCATCTGCACTCTCCCCAGGCCTCATTCCACTCTCCTCTGCCCCTGACCCACTGAACTCCAAATGTCCTGGCATGGCCCCAGTTTGTCTGTGCTTCAGGGTCTGTGTTTTTACTATTTCCTCGGTTTTACTGTACACAGACCTCCCTCCCCCTTAGGCATTTGCAGCCAACTCCTTCCTGTCATTTATTCTAGCTTTATGTAAGATCACTTTTAAAAAGATTTCCTTAACTACGTTATTCAAATTAACTTCTCTTTCTTCTGCCCACCTCACTCCGGCATCTATCTATCTATCTATCTATCTATCTATCTATCTATCTATCTGTCTGTCTGTCTGTCTGTCTGTCTGTCTGTCTGTCTGTCTGTCTGTCT
>CAJQZJ010032342.1:1474769-1498463 GCA_907164525.1 Lophiomys imhausi
TCTGTCTGTCTGTCTGTCTGTCTGTCTGTCTGTCTGTCTGTCTGTCTATCTATCTATCTATCATCATTTATCAATCATCTATAAATCTATTAATATCATCATCTATCAATCATCTATCATCTATCTATCTTTGTCTACTATCTATCATCTATCAATCATTTATTATCTATCCGTCATCTATCTATATCATCATGTGTGTGTGTGTGTGTGTGTGTGTGTGTGTGTGTGTGTGTGTAAGTCAGCAGACAACATGACAACATGCAGGAGTCATTCTCTCTTTCTACTGTGGGTTCCAGGGATCAAACTTGTGTCATCAGCCTTGGCAAGGGCATATACCCACTAAGCCATCTCATGGCCCTACTTTCTTCATAGCTGTTATCGCCTCTGAATGTAATCACCATGCATTGTTTTTTAGGCAGTCTTTTTCTGGTAAAGAGTAGTCAAACTTTTTAGGTTGACTGTCCCCAAAATACCTGCACGTACAACAGTGTCTGACAGAGTTAGACAATAGCCATTTTTGAATAAATGTATTAGTAAACTTAGTGACTCTTTCCTGGTTTTCTATTCTTCCTCATCATTCAACAAGCATTGTAAATGTCCCTTTGTTCCACTGTTTCTATGATTGTTTTGGGCCTTGGATCCTTAAGTCTTTCATTTTCAGTCCATTCTCTCTCTCTCTCTCTCTCTCTCTCTCTCTCTCTCTCTCTCTCTGTCTCTCTCCCTCTCTCCATGCTAGCTGCTTAATCTATTTAGTCTTCTCCATGGCCCACTGCAGCCCCACCACTCCCACTCTTGCTGGGAACAGCTCAAGCATAATCACAGGATGCTGAACCAGGAGATGCTGGGAGTTGAGGATTCCCCCTACAGGAGGTCTACAAACTCCACACACAAGTACAGGCTACATCGTAAGTGGCCAAAGACTTCCCATCCCACAATGCATCTTGTCTATGTACAAAATATTTCACATATCACCTCATAGATAAAAGCTAGTAACAGTAACCACACGTTATAAGCAAACCCATCCCAAATTTGTTAAATATGGTGTGAGCTCGCGCTTAGGAGATGGCAGGCCTCGGTGAGCTGGAGAGTCCCTGGACACCTGGCAGCCAGGGGTGGAAGGTGCCCTGAGGATTTCCAATGCACATAGCCCTGGAGTATGGGTCAGGAAGTAAGCTGGACCAGCAACAAGAGGTAGAATGTAGAGGACCCAGCTCAGGAACCTATCTTTGTATCTCAGCTTTACCATACCACCCTGAACACTCCTGATATTTTCAGTCCATTCTCTTAACAGAAGAGTTATTTTATTTTCCCCTGAACCAATGCACCATTGTTGACTTCAGAGATCCACACAGGTACAGAACTGTGCTGCTTGTGGCCTCTCTGCTCTAATAAAGAAAAGAAAAGGAGTAGATTTCAGTTATTTCTTTTTCTTCCTTTCATGAGTTATCCTTACCATAACTCATGGTAATTTGCTTTAGCCTGGAGGGACTATTGAGAAATCTGTGGTCTGAGTCTGGACATACAGGGGTCTGTATTTTAGATTAGAATAAAACACCTTAGTTTAAGCACTGCGTGAGTTTTGAGCGTTGATTCTTGTAGTGGTGACAATTTATCTGTCCATTAGAAGTAGAGACACTGTAAAGGGTGCCTTGTTTGTGCTCCGTTCAAAGTAAGCGCGTCACTGAGATCAGTCTTGCCGTATTGGCTGCATGAAGATTTACTCCGTATAATGGGGCAGGAAAATTGTGCATGTTTTGTTTTCAGTCCTGTACATAGAACAATCTTATATTTGCTATAAACCAGCGATTTGAGTCCTCAGTGGAAATTTACATACCTTATTAGGGACCTTGTACTAAATGCAGGCCGTGTCCTGAATGATAGTGATTTGCGTTCTGTAGAGTCCCCTGTGGGAGACAACACAGGATGAACCTCTTCAGAGATGGGTTTAAATCATCAAAGGTCAAGGAGCTGGACAAGGACAAAGGAAGAGCCTGTCTCAGCTCCACTGAGGCTGCTGTGTCATACTTCTTTCCTACTGGATATTATACTGTCCGTGTATGTCTCCACTTTTAGCTAACTCTTTCCTCTTAAATGGGGCCAGTGCAGCAATTACCTTTCATGGGCCTCGTTTGGCTCATCATTTACATAGTCTCCATTGGTAGCCAATGGGATCTAACATAAATAAAACATTGCCAGTCTTGCCTCAGAGTAGCAGATACCAGCTTGGGCTGAGATATCTAAGGATTTTGTTGGGTGAGGTGGCCACGAGCACCCGTAGCATAATCTGAAAGGAGACCCTAGGCTAAATTCATCATCCTTGAGCCTTATTTATAGAACAGGACTTGCCAACCCATGGGCCACAGGACAGATGCAGGGTGACAGCTGCTACTGTGAGTAGTGTCTCTTAGCGATGTGGTCATATCCCCTCTCTCACACCCTGTCTATGTATGTATGGCAGCTCTTGTGCTGAACTGAGGTACCAGAAAAGCACCTATATTTAGTTGCTAGGAAAGTCTGTATTTAATGGCTAAAAAGTAAAACATTTATTATCTGACTCTTTGTAGGAAAAAGCTCACTGGCTGCTCTTTAGGCTGGTTCAATGTCGGTCAGCAATGGGCTTCTCCAATAACCCCACTACACTCAGTTATTGGCTGAGAAAAGCCCCGGAAAATTGGGTTGGTACAAATTCTTCCTTCAGTGGGCTCACCTTAGGACAGCTGGGGAAATCTTCCTAGCCAGTTCCCTTGCAGGGTGACTTAGGTGAGGCACCCCCTCAGCTGCCACACAGGAAATCTTATGTAGATGTTGACTAGATACTTGGCTTGGAGCTGGGTTTTCCAGCCCACTGTTGGAAATGGACACATAGAAACCCTGTGCAAGCTGAAACATGTACTGTCTGTCACCTTTCTAAAAAAAATTACCAATTCTTTACCTCAAAAAGGGGTGTTGTTTATTCATATGGGATATGATCTCTTCTCAGAAAAGAACAAAGTATCCTGCATTATGAAAAGAGAAGGAATTGCTTTGGTAGGATTTTCACATGCTCACCTCTGACTTGGATAAAACGTGTGTTGCTGAGGGAGTCCCATATAGTTGGTTGGATAGCCTGAGCCCCTCTCTAGTAATGACTACAGGTTAGGTGTATCCTCACTGTATCTCATAAACTCTCCTGCTTCAAGAGTTCTGTAATGGGGTAAAGATCTGGGTGTCTTGCATTAATTCTTTAGCTGATGTGAGAAGAACTTTAGCAAGGAGGGAGCTAAAATTTCAAAATCTAGGGCCTATTTTAAGGCATGATGGTGCCATGCTCCACCCAATAAAAGAGACCAATGAAGTAAGGAACGGTGGTATAACCTCATGGAGTGTCATGGAGAGAAACATGAGACAGAGAGAGAGAGAGAGAGAGAGGGAGAGAGAGAGAGAGAGCATGTGAGTGTGCGTGTGAGTGAGTGAGTGTGTGTGTGTGTGTGCGTGTGTGTGTGTGTGTGTGAAGCTACACACCAAGGCATCTCAGTAAACCACCATCTCTCTGGAAACCAGTTGAGGTTAGAGATGTGCAAATTAGACTAACTTGTTTGAAGTTCTGTTACATCCCTGTGGTAATAGTGGAAAGTCTTAGTGTTCTCAGGGGCAGGGAGGGCTCGTGTGAGAGGAACTGCTCCTCCCAGTCATGTTATGTGTGAGGCTGTTGGATCTGTAGTTTCATTTGGGTTTCAGATAAGCAGTGGGTGGTTTTAAGAATAAATATGCCGCATGCACATTTGTGTTGTATTTAGCTAACTGAGAACGACTCCTTCGGAGAGTAGTATATTTTGGGGCTGTGTATCTGCAGAGTAGAACTGAGGGACCTCAGAGCAGAGGTAGCCGCAATCTTTTATGCTGTCTTTAAATGCCCTGGTGCTCTGTCCTCTTTTCCCATTCTCTGGCAGCCAAATATGGCACATACTTATGCTTTTAAAAGTGAAAAAGTAAGAACTACAGCTTTAACACTGCCTTCAGAAACACCAGAGGTTGTCTGGAGAACTTCCTAGAGCTTTCAGTCCAGCTATAACCACAGAGCTGACCCAGACACATATCAAACACTGGGATAGCTGAGTTTCTTCAGTCATGCTGAGACTGAGTTAGGAAGCAATATTATGGCTGAAGTAGGAATGTATTCTTTCACTTTATAGGAAAATACAATGTCCTGGAAATATAAATACCTCTTATGGGGCTTTTCCTCCTCAATTTTATTGAACTCACAAAATGTGAAGCTCTTGGTTTATTCAAAACAACTTTGAGAACTTCACCTCGAAGCTAGCCTTCAGCCATCAGGTAGAGCAGGAAGTGACTGTCATCTAGAGACTTTGTTTGAGAAACAATCACCCTGCCTTTCCTGTACCCTTGCTGAGGCCACTCTGAACAAGACAAGACAAAACCACCTTAAATCTAGTGCAGACCATTCTAAGTTTTCCTTTTAAACCCTGTTCCCCATTATTATTCATTGTGAGTCTGTGCTTATGGCAGCATGATTCTGACAGCCTCAAAATATCTGCCACTGTAATTGTAGGATTCTGTCTTTAATAAAATAAAATTGGATTTTGATTTACACCAGGAGGGAGGCAATGGCTAGACTTTAAGGCACATGAACATATGATCAAAACCAGGCCAATTTAGTGGGATTCCATTGGTTAAGATGTTCAGATATTGGCTAGAAAGTTGACCTTTACAAGGCTGGACTCTGCTAGTGGTATTCCTAAATGCTATGAAGTCTTTTGAGGCCCAGGGCCCCTTTCCTTCACTGTCTCTTCTTTTTTTGTCTAGATACCTTCTTTCTCTCCTGTTCCCCAATTCTCTATTGGTGTGCAATTAGTCTTCTATTGATCCTTATTGTGGTTAACACGGAAACTCAACTTTACTGGTTCTTATCATATGTAGACATAACAAAAAGTCATATTCTCACCTCAGACTACCTTCTTGTCCATTTACAATCTGCCTGTTTTTTTTTTTTTTTTTTTAGATCATTCTCAGGGTGCTTCTGTTTCATTGAGTGCTGTTGTCTTGCAGAGGTTTTTCTCCCCCATGTTTCTCATAATGAATAACCCACGCTTAATGTTGAGAAACAATAGCAGATTTTCTTGCTCTCAGGCTAGACTGTATGGCTAATGTCATGTGGTTGGGGTGTACACTAGTCAGGAGAGGTTTCGGTTTTACGTGTACCACAAATGCATGTGCACCAGGTCACCCGGCTTCTGTCACATGCCTCTCTGCCAAGACCCCAACCATCCTACTCACTGGATAAAGCCTTACTTCAGCCTGTCATGCTACAGGAGCTGTGCTCCCTTAATTACCCGCTGGAGACTGTAGGCTCCTTACGTGGACTCTTCCATCATGCACTACTCTCTCTGGAGTGAATGGTGTCAACTGTCAAGTAACTTTCCCCATCAATTTTCTATCCTTTGAAAATTAAGTACATTTCTTATGAATAAAAACACATTCAGCCAAGCGTGGTGGCGAATAGCCACAATTCTAGCATTTAGGCGGCTGAAGCAGGAGGGATGCCCTAAGTTTGAGAATAGCCTAGAAGACACAGCAAGTTCAAGACCAGTCTTGGTTACATAGTGAGGCCCTGTCTCAAAAAACAAAAAAATTCCCCCAAACAATGACAAAAACTCCAACAAACAAATAAAAACATTGAAGTTAGTTTTTTCTTAATAATTTATGATTTATTATATATATAATATATATTTTTATTATATCAGGAAATATATAATTTATTATATCCAGAAACTGATAATGAATTTGCTTTTCTACTGTAAAAAATGTTAAAAATCACATCCTCCCTGGTATGGTGTGGCTATGACGTGAGTGTGTCCCTCAAAAGTTTAGTCGTTAGGAGCTTGATCTCCCATCCTTGATGGTGTAGTAATATTAAAATGATGGAAGGTGGTCAGGCCACCAAGGCAGCACCTTCAGAAGGCCTAACGTAGTTCTCCTGGTGCCCATTGTCCGTGTTTAGGAAAGTCATCATGGAAAAAGGAAGTGTAGGCCTTGATTTCCCCCTTGTTTTCTGTCTGATCATGTACCTGTGACCAGAAGTCCACACAAGATTCCAACAGGGACATCCTCATCTTGTACTTTCAGCCATGAGGACTATGAGACAAGTAAGCTCTCTTTGTAACATTCCCAGACTTAGGTATTTGTCATCATAGCAGAAAATATGCCCCTTCAAAATGATAAATTATAGGCTTCATGGTGGCAAAATGCTTTTCACCAGCAATTAGCACATACTCTAGAATTGTGTGCATTACTTATGGTAGGCATTGTAATAGTAATTATTTTTAGTGTGTGTGTATGTGTAGGTGTGTAGGTTTTGGGTGTATCCCTCTATCTCTTTCCACCTTATATAGCAATGTTGAGCCCAGAGCTCACCAATTCAAATAGTCTATCTATCCATCTTGCTCTAGACATTCCTGTCTCTGCCTCCTGGATGCTGAGACTAAGGCCAGCTGCTGTGCCTGCCTCGCATTTGTGTGGTTACTGAGTATTGAACTCTTCTCTTTATGCTTGTGTGGCAACTGCTTTACCATCTACTCAGGCCTTGTAATAAGTAATCTTTCTTCTTTGATTGCTTTTGTTTTGAGACAAAGTCCCAGAATGTAGACCAGGCTGGCCTCAAACTCATAGAGATCTACATACCTCTGCCCCCACCACAATGTAATCCTTTACAACAAAGAATATGCACAAAGCTCTTTATTCATACCCTCTCTTACTATTATCAGTAACTTAAAAGATACTTCCCAGTGTTTCTCCATAGAAGTTCTATTATTTGATTTATCTTATGAGTGAGGGAACTGAGGTCTAGAGGGGTTAAGTAGGTTACCAACCTTACACAATAGAAAGTAGAGCCAGGATTTTAGTCTAAAATACTCAAGGCTATGAGCCGACTTCTTATACACGATACTTCAATACCATACTGGGTAAGTGAATGTCACAAAAAACTTCATAACTCTTTCTATATTATAAGTTTCATGCCATCCCTATAGCCCATCTTTTCTCATACCTTTCCTGAAGGACTGAATGTGATCTCTTCAAGGAATCACAACAACCCCTATTGAGACAAGACCTTCTGGAGCAAAAGAGAGAGAAATTGGAGCTGGAGCTGGAGAAGAGAGGCCAGAGCACATGGGTGTTGGGAAAAATTTTAAATTATGTAAATAAAATTGAAATCATTAGAGGTGTTCTCATTTGATCTAACTTGGATTTGGACATTGATAACACATGGTGAAGGTGGGGTAGAGGCAAGGGAGACACTTGAATCACCGTACATGTGATGGGTGTAAAACAGCAGAGTTACTGTCCAGAGACAAGTGCACAGGAACTGGCAGATAAGATTGTCACCATCATCTCTTGCTTCCCTCTGAGAGCTGATATGAGAGCAGCACCAGTCACCAACAGCCAGCTTCTCTTGCTGTCGCCCCTGTCCCTTAAATCTCTTTGCAGATCTCTTAAAGAAGTGATAACCAGGTTGTTGAATGCAGTAGGGTTTTATTATTTTTCACTCCTGGATGCCTCTCTGTAGCCCTGGATCTCTCAATCGTTGACATGCCCTTGATGCTCGGTGTGATACACACGTCCAGCCCTCCTTGCACAGCTCTTGGGCTCCTTCTCCTTGCCTCCATTCTCTGTTCCTGCCCTCTCAGAATGCAGGTTGTGGAAGAACCTGATCTTGAGACTTCCAATCTCATCTGTCAGCCACAGAAGGTCGGATTCTCATTTGGCTGTCTTTCAAGGTCAGCCCTTCATTTGCAGCTGATGCCATTTTCTTCCGAAGTCATAACTTGAAACTAGAAAAAGACAAGGGAGTTGCATCCACATCTAAATCCTTTAATTTCCTACCTAAGACCATAAAATACGTATAATTGGAAACCTTGGGAAACACGCAAAACATAATTTATAAAGGATAGGATTCTTATAGAGATCTAATTTTCTATTGAGGAAGTCAGAAAAAATTTTGAGTTTGGCTTAAAGTATCCATTCCTGAAATTAATCTTATATATAGTTTTTTTGTTAGCTTATATGATACTCATTTTTACCTCTTGAATAATTCATGTACCACTGACCAGCACAATAACAATTTTTACTTTGAGCATACATCTACATTTCTTAACTTAGCTCTCGATTCTAATTACTTCACTCAATTTCTATTTCTTGATGAGAAGAGGAATCCTACATGGACCTGAACAACAGGCAATGAGCTCTATTAAATAGGCCGACTGAGCAAAGCCCCCCAAGATTTACACATAAATCAAATTTCCTTCCTGAGTTAGAACTTGAGCAAACTGTTAAGCAGGCAGAAGTTTATCTATAGATTTGTCAGTCTTGGAGGTGGTACTGGTTTCGTGTCTTTGCTCCCTTCCTCTTTCATAGTTCTCCATGACCAGGAGATCTCTGAATGCCAGAAGAGAGAGAAAGAGGCATTTTTTCTTGCTTCATACATGCACGCATGCACGCACTCACGCATGCCCCTGTTCTCCAAACTGTGTTGTTCTCAGTGAGTTTTAGAGAGGGAAGAAGATTGGTGTGGTCTCCATAGTCCCTGGGGTCCTTGTCCATGCACTGTGGGTGGAACTATTCTGGTCCTGATGGTTCAAGAAATGAGATTTTCAGAGTATTTCTCAGAGACCCGTAGGGGACATAAAATGCTGAGCTCCTCTGAGAAGGATCAAAGAGAAAGGAAGCTGCTCTTGTAGCTCTGTACTCAATGTAAGGAGCAGGGCTACTTTGAGCATGGGGTTCAGGGATCTGGTTGTCATCACAGTAGACAAGGGGGCAGGCAACATTTGTATTTCACTATCTATATATAAGCTCCACAAAGTGGGGGTCTAAAATGGAGTATCCCACACACTATCCTGAATAGAGGGACACAGGTAACAGATGTCCGGGAATGGTTGAGTAAAGGAATAGCTGGGAGGAAACGGATCTTTTTACTTTGGTTTTTCAGAAACATCGAGGATGATTAAAGCTTACCAGACACGTCAGAGTTAATAATCTGAGCGTGGAACTAAAAGGAACATAATTGCTCTTCTTTCATTTTCTGATCAGAATTTAAAAACAGACCCTTATGGATGTTCCTAGTCTACAGTTGTGTGTGTGGGTCCACACCAGTAATCCTGGCACCTTGGAGGCAGAGGCGAGTGGATCTCTATAAGTTTGAGGCCAGCTGAGTTCCAGGCCAGTGAGGACTACATGCTGAGACCCTGTCTTTGACAAACAAACAAATTACAAAACCAAACCAAGCCAAAACATGAACAAAAAAAAGCTTCAAATACGTAATAATAATAAAAAAGTTCTTAGCTTACAAGTACAAAGTTCTCTGTATGGCTCCTTCTATTAGAATAGGAACTTTTATTTATTTATTTGGATTTTTGAGACAGAGTTTCTCTGTATAGCCCTGGCTGTCCTAGACTCATTATATAGACCAGGCTAGTCTTGAATTCAGAGATCTACCTACTTCTGCCTTCTGAGTGTTGGAATTAAAGGTGTGCACCACCACCACCCAGCTAGAAAAAGGAACTTTTCAATGTCCTTGGCATCCCTAACCCTTTCCACACCGTTCCATAGAGAATCATGTTTGTGTTTGATATGATTCTTTTGCTTCTGTGTTTTGTAAAATGTGTGCTATCAATTCTACACGCATTTATTTTTAATTACATTATGCAATGTTACAGCTCTCCCTGTTGTTTAACTTTTACTCTGAACACAGTGACCTATTGTATAGCTGAGCGAATATCCAATTCAATTATTTTCAATTGCTTCCTAGTCTTTCATAGACTACACAGTAATCCCCCTGTACTTGTGGTTTGCTTTCTAATGGCTTCAGGTAACTCCAGTCGACACACACCTGAAATATGGGGCAGAAATTTTTGTTAGTATGAAAAATATTTTAAGTTTTGCACTGTAGCATGATGGAATATCACACCGTCCCATATTGCCTTTATTGGACATAAAGTATTTGTTCAGTGTGTCCCTGCTGTGTACAGACCCACCCCTTACTTAATTAGCCGTCTCCCTAACCAATTATAATGCCATGGCGGTGTTTGCCCTTAAATGACCTTTAGTTTATTTCAATAGCCCAAAGTGCAAGGATAAATGGCTGCTTCTCTCCACTGACATTGATTATTTTTCTTGTAATTGTGGCAACAAAAGCAACTGGAAGAAGAAGAAGCTTATTTTGGCTCATTTTTTGGGGGGTCTATCATGGCAGGGGAGGGACAGTGGGAAGAGCAGCTGAGATGTGGAGGCAGGAGCGTGACACGCTGCCCATAAGAAGCAGACAGAGACGGATGCTGGGTCCCCACTCACTTTCTCTTTTCTTAGTTAGTCGAGGATCCCAGGTGTGGAATGGTCCTGAGCACACTCAGGGTGAGTCCTTCAGCATCAGCTAGTCTTCTGCTCAGAAGGGTGTCTGGTAGTTTGATTCTAAATCTCAACCAGTTGACAATCAGAGTGAGCCACTGCACAGCAAGCTCTCAGGATCCCTGGAATGCATTAACCATAGATAACGGCAATTGAGCTATTTATTCCTCAGTGAACAACATCTAGATTATTTTTGATATCCTGTTCCCAAACTTACTGGAAAACATCTTAGTGTTTGCCCCCTTTAGAGAAAGATATGATCACTTAGTGGGACATACTTGCCTGTGAGTTACATTTATAAGCCAGAAGTAAGAAAATTATATATTTAATTTAAGCCACATTAGCCAATTCTCCAGAATACTGCCCAGTGCCTTCCCACCAGCAGTGACCAGGGCTCCTATGCTCTGTATCTGCCACTGTGACAATATCTGCTCTCTTCTTTCTGCCCATGCCATTAATATACTGTTATCAGGTACACATTTTTAACTTATGTATTTTAATTGAGATTTCTTTTAGCATTTCATCTTTTTAAGTTTGTCATTTTCTTTGTCTGGTTTGTGTTGGTTCCACTGTCTGATTTTCCTTGCTAATTGTGTGAGTCTTATCATTTTCAGGCATTGCAAATGTCTTTTCCAAATCTGCCACAAATGTCTCTGTTAACTTTTCCTATTACATCTTTTGTTGAACACAATCTTTGATTTTTATGAAGTCAAATTCCTACGTTTGGTTTTACATTTTATGCCCCTGGGTTTGGACTTTATTAAAGTGATTTCTTTTGGCAATAATGCAGAGATGGAGATTCCTCCCCCCATGGTTTAAGTCACACAACAAACAGCATTTCCAGAGTTGAGCATGAGTCTCTTCTAATGGCCCCAGGTATCTCCATTACTGCCAACAACCCTCTGAATTCCTGTAGAGCCAAATGGAGAGTGGGGTTTGCATATTAAAAAAAGCAAGATGGCTTTTTGAAGAAATGATGGAGTCATAGAAAGCTGAGGCTTTCAGATACAGGTTACCTGGCTAAGAAAAGTGGCCCTGAACAGGGCTGGAGAATTTAAGTGCACGCTTACTGTCCTCCATTTGGTCTTCTCTTAGCGCCCTTATTTTCTTATCTTTATTACAAAGCACATAATGAGAAAAAGGCTGCACTGCGGAAGCTTCCACAGTGGTTTGTAATCATTTTCCTTGTTGGCTGATTACTTCAATTAGCTAGAAGTAACATGTGCCTTGGTTTCTGGAAGTGCTGAGTAGGTCCAAGTTTGGATCACAGTTGGTGTGAGTGATGCCTGTGGTGTCCTGGGTTAGATCAGAAAGGGACCTTCTTTGAGTGTAGAGTCTTCACACACAACTAGTTACGTGAGTGAAATCACTTGGAATTGAACAGGGGACCTTGATGAAAAGACTGATGAGCGAGTCCATAGAAGGGTGGCCACAGAAGCAAGACAGCTGGAGCTACAACTTGGAGTTATGGTACCTCAGGCAGGTCAGCAGGGTTCTCTCCTGGCATCTTCAGCTGGAATGGGGTTCTACCACCTACTGAGGCACCTAGGGAAAGATGATCAGCATTGGGAAAGCAACACTTTCAGGGCTGAAATGGTGAGGTCAACGTATTGACGCATTGGGCTTTCCTTTGCTTAAAATGAGATGGTGATGGGATACTAACAAGGTAGTGTGGTGAGACAAAACACTGTCTGTTGTCCCCATTGTTTTGTCTTTTGGGG
Source organism: Lophiomys imhausi (assembly GCA_907164525.1). NCBI lineage: Eukaryota > Metazoa > Chordata > Mammalia > Rodentia > Muridae > Lophiomys > Lophiomys imhausi. The sequence goes on from CAJQZJ010032342.1 coordinate 1,486,889, forward strand.
GTATATATTTTGTTAAAGTGTCTTTAGTAGTTTTACTATAAAATAATTAAGTTTTAATAATAAAGTGGTTTTTAATATCGACTATCAGTTTGACAGGAGATAAACCAAAGGGCATACTTGTGATAAATTATCTAGATTAGGTTAGACTGAGTTTGTCAGTGAGGGATTTTCCAGGTTAGGTTACTTGAAGGGGTGGCATCCTCGCATGGCCTGAGATCCTGTATTGAACCAAAAGGAGAAAGGAAGCTGAGAGCTGACACTCACATCTCTGCTTCCAGATCCAGACTGTTGACACAATGTGACCAGGTACTGTAAGCTCCCGAAGCCATGACACCCCCAGCCTTTCAGTATGTTCCCTTAAAGTGTGAGCCCCAGTGCGTCGAGGAGATTTCATCACCATAGCATTGGTAAGTAGCTAAGACAAGTCCATCTTATCTTATTCTTCATAATACCCTCAATCAGAGCTGTTAGCAACCTTTTGTAAGGTTGAAGCAACCCCCTGGGGACTGGGAGATAGCTCAGGTTCCAAAGTGCTTCCCTTGCATGCACAACAATCCAACCTTAACCCCCCAGAATGCACTTTAAAAAGCCAGGCATGGTGGCATGTGCTTGCTATCCCAGCATCAAAGGGGACAGATCAGAGCAGACAGGCAGATCCTCAGGGCTTGCTAGACTGTCAGGCTAGCCAAGTTGGTGAGTTCTAGGCCAGTGAGAGATCCTGTCTCAACTAGAAAGATGACACCTGGGGAACAATGCCTGAGATGTCTCTGGCCTCCACTCACACATGTGCACACACAGGGATGCACATGCATACACAAAAACTCCAGCCATTTTTCTCTTCTTAAGATTGTTAATATCCGAGGCCTCTTATTTGTATTCTTAGCTGAAACTAATGCTCTTTCTATTGATCTATTACCTTGCTTTTTTGTTTTGCTAACTTTTGTGGAAAAAAACCATTGTTATTACCATCTTTAGTATAAAAGAGCAGAGATATAATTTAGACATTAGAAACTACCGTGGTTCCAAAGCACATGAGAACATCAGCAAATCATGAACCTACTTCAGTAAGCTCCGGTTAGTGCCAACAGGTTCTCACATTTAAATTCCCCTTGTGTTTAAAAACATCTACAAATGTTCAGTGACTCACTTCATGGCCACTGTTTCACATATGCCCCAAGGTGGATCCATTTTCTCCCACAATTTTAAAATTTGAATCAATAGTGAATGCTCACTGGCCAGCCCGTTCCTGTCTCCGAGTTATGCATCTTATCTCCAAATGAGGCCTGAAGGGATGTAGGAGGCAATCAATAGGAGGGCTCGGCCAGTGTCCAATAGAGGAAGGAACGTCTAATGAACAAAATATAGGACTGGGAGCTGAGCCAGTTCCAAATTCCAATCTTCTCTCAGCCTTGCAATCAGAACCTGTACTAGGGAATTTTTCTCCTGGAGTCGTCCCTGTAACTGTCCCCCTCCCTTCTGCTGAGGAGCTGGGGTGGAGAGGTCTCTGTGCCGCAGCAGAAGCCGCATGAGGGCAGGCCCTGTGCTGTCCATCATTTGACTCCAGCTCCAGCATGTCTGTGCACACATGCACGCACGTGTGTTTGGCATCTGTGTGCAGGTACACTCATATACTTATGTACTTCTCTCCTCTAGTCTAGTGGCCATTTCTGACCTTGCTTACCCGAGTGACACATGTTCAGTCATCACCTGTTTACTGAGTTCCACCCTCTGTGGGGAGCCATCCTGGTTGCCAAGAGTTCAGGCATGGACAAAACATAAGGAGAACTGCACCCTCACGTCTCAACAGTCCTCCAGACAAGATAGTTGGCCTTCTTTTTAAATGAACTCTTTCAAGGATAAAGATAGAAGAAAACAGCACACAAATCCCAATGCACCAGTCAGTTATCCAACCTTATGAGTCACCAACAGATAGCACACGCTGCTTCATATGTGCCCTCTGCTTCATCCCTGCTAACCTTGAGCACACATGTTCACAGGCTGATTATGACGCAGGTCTCTGGTCTTACACTGCTCTAGTCAGGCACTTGGAATTTCCTCAGATGGAGTAGGATGTGAAGTCTTCTTGCCAGTGTTTGAGCCTCTGGGCCCTAATAGTGTCTCCTCATCCCCTCCCAGTGTCAGGCTTCAGGCATGGCCGGTGGCTCTTCATTCACTTGGGCTCTGAAGAGTTCACTTACTTTATTGTTTCTGCTTTCAGAAGATTTTCAAGTCCCAGTTATGAGGAAGGAAAGGGAAAGGGATGAAGTTTGGGGAGAGGTATGGCAAAGCGAATGACTGCTCTGGCCATTACGTACTCTTGCGAGCGGCTGCTGTGCCTTGGTGATGGCCCATGGTTCTTTCATCATCCTGCATACGAGCTTAACTGAACATCTAGGTTCGCTCTGAACAGAATTCTCAACTGTTGCTAGTTGTGAGTTTTCCACTGTTTGTCCCTGGAGCTTGGTGTCTGGGAGGTGAGGCTGAGCGATTAGGAAGTGAGTAAGAAATTAATAGTAGGGAGAATGATCAAAATTGGACTAAATCGATGCCGACTGCATTACTGGGTGCTGGGTGCTCAGTATTCCATGACCTGGGTAGTATTTTCATCCTCGTTTAGGAGCATAGAAACCAGAGAACTGGACCCAGGTCTCATGGCAGCTGTAAGCAGAGCTGGAATTCAATTCCAGGCAACCTAGTTCCAGAGCCCACCCTGACAGACACAATGCTACATTATGTTTTTTAATTATTTTTAATTTAATTTAATTGTATTGTATTGTATTTTATAGTGTCCGTGAACAGCTGCTCTCCTCTGGGACAAAGAGATTAGCAAGGGAGGAATGGGGAACATGAGAGAGGAATGAAAAGGAAGGAATGAAAACAAATCACTGAACTCCATTTTAATAAAGGTACAAGATTTTCATAACAGGAAGAAGTGTGTGAGGAAGTAGGAACTGTATTCTTCCTGTACAGTTTCCTTATGAGCCTAAAATACTCTAAAGGAACATCTTTTTAATAAGCAAAGCTTTCCTAAGACGATACTGAGTAATGATTCCTACAGTCTACCACAGTCCAGTTGAAAGCAAGGGCTGGAGAAGCTTTCATGTTTATATCACTGGGGAGGGGATTTCTTAAAAAAAAAATTACTTCTCATTCGATATCATGAAAATCAAAGATTCACAGGTAAGTGCCTGTATATATGGATATGTCTTAATGATGGCCCCCCCACTTTCTACAACTAATATGGAAATGAAAATGAGATTCATGTATCTGAGAATATTCAGGTATGGAAAGCTACTCAGGTTTTTGCTGATGCAGTTGGCTTTGCTCTCCGCCCTGTGTTCTCTTTTGCTTTCTGATTCCAGCAAGTATTTCTTGCCAATCCAGGCTCTATTGCTAGAAACTTGTCTCCCATCTTCTGTATTGTCCTATATTTTTGTTTCTGTTCACATATGGGCAAATACTCCAGAGACTTGCTCCCTCAGAATAACTGTAAGGAACACCTGGCTCTTGCTACCACAGGCGATATTTGCATATATTACAGTCGAGAGTGAGGGTCGGATGAGCGTGCATCTGGGCTAGTGTGGATGGTGTGGATTGCTAAGCAGAAGCTCCTGCTCTGGGCATTTGCACGCTCAGACTGCATGGCCACCGCCCATACTGACTGCCCTGTTCACTTACAATTTTCTTTTCTTTTACGACACTTGTGATTGTGTTTGTGTCTGTGTGTGAGTGCAAGGGTATGCAAAGGCCAGAAGAAGGTGTCAGATCCCCTGGAGCTGGAGTTACAGGCAGTTGTGATGCCCAACTTGGGTGTTAGACATTGAATTGCAGTCCTCTGGAAGAGCAGTAAGCACTCTTGACTGTCCAGTCATCTCTGCAGCCTTCCATTTTTTTTTTTTTTTTTTTTTGTGAGAGAATGCCTTTTTGGCTTTCCTTGGGAATCATGAAAAACAAAACCAAAATGAAACAAAACAAAAGAACAACAACAACAAAAAAAAAAAAACACTGAGCTATGTGTACAAGATTGCATAAACAACAGGACATACATTCTCCAAAGCAGATAGATGGTGATGAGTTGTTTTTTTTAATCTGTGTGACCCAAGGGGTCATGAATGAGCCCAAGTAGTTGCACTGTGTTTTTCACTTTGTTGGATGGCTTTGTAGAAGTGAAAATCAAAAGCTAGAGCTTTTGTTTTATACCTCTGTGTAGTCATTGTTAAATAAATAACAGGCAATATTGCTCACGTGATAAGAACAGATCTCAGGGGACAACGAGCATATATGGATTGTGCAGATGAAACTAAAGTTCTCTCTGTATATTGCAATTCAATCATAATTCAGAAGGTTTTGTTGTGGGAAATTGCCAGCGCTATCAAAGTAACAAGTCACCCCGCTTTCCTTTACTAGTTTCGATAAATATAAAATAATCTAAGACAAAAATCAAAACAAAGGAAAAACTAAGCTCATATATTTACTAAGAGAAAAAAGGAAAAACCGGAAGGTATAATTTAGGATTAATAAAAGCATGATGTTTGGGAGTGCAGACATCTTGAAAATTGTTTCCAGGTGCGACGGGAAAGATTAAAAGCTATTTCTAGCCATTATCCACAAGAGATGTTTGAGCATATGTGCACCAGGGTGTGAACACAGGGCTGCTTCTGTGTGTAGACCAAGCAGCTTTATGATTATCTCCACAGAACTCCTTTCTCTTTCAGGTGTTCACTTTCCTGGGAAACACCAACATGTCTTAGAAACTCAGACCACTCAGCCACGACTCCTCCCAAGGTGCGGTCAACGTTGCTTGGCCGCTTCCTCCGCCGGGCCCCTTTCCCTCTATGCTTGAACATGAATGAATTTGTTACCCGTTCAGAAAGGAAAGCCCATCTAGCCACTCTGGGGGTCTAGCCTTTACTTCAGATCTTGGATTTATATCCGCCTGCTTCTCTTCTCTTTCTCCCTCCTGCTGTGGTCATAGATGCGATACTCTTTTCTTAGACGTGCCTTTCAATGGAAGAACATTGCCTGCCATGTCAGATGGACACTTTATGCTTGTGCATATGGGAGTGCACAGAACACAGAAATAAATTGAAATCAGTTATGTCCACTGTTCCTGTCCACCTCATCTCACACAGCGACTTTCATTGTATATTAGCTTTATGGGATTGGAGACATTCTGCCCTATCTGTCTTCTCAGCATTATGGAAGAGGCTTGGGGCTTTAGCCTCTGTTTTATAGGGAGTTCCTTGGTGGATGTTTGTTTGAACTCTTTGAAATTATTGACCTGAAGGACGATTAGATCACAATAAAATTCTTCTAGTGTGTCATCCTGAACTGCATGAGGTCATTTGTTGAGAGCTCCCAGGATCACACTGCCTCCATTATGTATGGAAACTCTGACTTTTATGATGTATTTATTTACTAAGCTTCCATTTAATCCTCACAATAGTTCAATGAGAATAATGTTGTGAATTTCTCTTCTACTCATGAGAAAACTGTGATAAAGTTAGTCACAGCTTATTCTGTATGCTGAAATTCAACTACACCTCACAAAGCTTTGCTGTGGGAAATCACTAGAACTGAGAGAACATTCAACATCATGCAACCAGCAGGCACTGGGACTATGGTTCAAAACAAGCCCCCCAACAATAGACTGAGTTTGACTCTGCCTCTGCTCATATCCATGGAGGTGGCCCTTACCCCACCTGGTGTGTGTGAAGGGCGGACATCCCTGAGGCTCATGTATAAGGTAATATGGCTGCTAAATTTTCACACAGCTGTTAGAGGAGGCTGCTCACTGGTTCTTGGAGGTACCTAGGGAATGGAGTTTTGAATTTCCTGTAACAACATCAGTCTTTGTGTTTCTCAACCTCTATCCTCTAAACAAGAGAACAATATGATTGCTATGGAGAATATTGTTAAAAGGTGTCTTATATCCAAGTCCACCAGAACGCTACTGGAAGTCCTCCTTTACAGAAATCCCAGAACCCCTCTGTTTGGTTTCTAAGTTTGAAAGGTTGTACATGGTCTCACTGCTCTAAAAATACATCTTGTGGGTCTTTGAATTTTGAAACCAGACTATCTTGTGGTGACTTTTCTTTAACATCCTTGAGTAACGGATTCATGAAAGTCACATTAAAATGTGGTTCCAGAGGGTTAGCGTTTTTATTAATGCTGAATTTAGGCAGCTTGCTCCATTTTTCATTTGTGTGACAAATTTTTGACTTCTGAAGAAGGCTTCTAATAACTTTTGTGTTGGTGCTTTTGTGAAAAGCTCACAGTGAAAGCAGGTAGCAGCAGCATTAAGACTGCAGTTATGAGAAAAGCCATATAATTAATCATTCCTCCAATAAGACCACTGGCATTCATCCAAGAGAAAAGGAGAAACTTTTATGAGAAGAGATTTGATAGCACAACCTACATTTACATCCATTCATGGCCTCTTTGGGAAATTCAAAGCAGATGTGATCAGTTGTGGAATGTTCTGGATCCTTCTCAGTCTCCAGTGGTCATTGGGTGTCTCTAGCAGTGGAGTCTGAAGTTTCTGAATCCTGAGATTATTCACTTGCAGATAACTACAATTTTCTATTCATGAATTATTCATGAGCTCAAAGGTTCCTCTTAACCCTTAGGGACCTTCAGCTAATCAATTAATTCCACATCATCTTAACTATTGCAGCTAATACAGCTGCATCATATTTCTCAGTAAAATATTTCTTTTTTATAATTAACACACATAAAGAGTGATATTTCTTCATATATATGTACATGTATATGTAAAATCTATATATACATATGTATATATATAGAGAGAGTGTATGTGTGTGCGTGTGTGTGTAATATACTTTCACACACACAAGGAGCCAACTTATTACATGTTGTTATGGTCTGTGGACTGAAAAACATATACCTAAAAAGAGCTGGCCCTGTTCAGCATAGAGAAGAACACTTTCTTTTTGTTATGATGAATCACTGTAATATCAAAGTACAGTAAGAATATTACTAATGATCTCTGGAGAGCAACGCATGAACACAATGAACAGTTACCAGGACTGGAAAGATGGCCCCGGAGCTAAGAGCACACACTTCTCTTGCAGAGGACCCAAGTTCAGCCCTCAGCAGCTCTGCCATTCAGCTCAGCTCACAATGATCTGTAATTGGTCAGGGGACCCATTGTTGTCTTCCGCCCCGCTTAGGCACCTATACATGTGTGCCATGCACTCGCAGACACACATATGCACATAACTAACCTTCATGGGACAGAGTAGAGTATATTGCACCCATGAAAAGATTACCAGTTGATGGCTGGTGGAATGGTGATTGCGGCGATCCACTCTATTAAAATGCTAACACTTCAGAGCCAGGGCCTGGATACCTGCACACCTGGCAGATGGTATCTGAAATTTTGAAAAATTTCGTTTGTGTGTTTGCTTATTGTTGTTACTTGAGACTGTGTCTTTAACTAGGGTAGCCTTTAACTCACGATCCTCTTGCTAGAAGTGTGGGAATTGCAGACCTGCAGCCCCGTGCTTAGCTTTGTTTTTTTTTTTTTTTCATGTTCATCCATTCACTTACATTCATGTGTGATATGACTATACGTGTATGTATGTGCATGTGGAAGCCGAAGCTTGACACCAGGTGGTTTTTTGCTGTTACCCTCTACCTTAATTTTGAGAAAGTGCCTTTATAAACGAGACTGTGCCCATGAAGGCAGGCTGGCTGCCCAGGGAGCACTAGAAATCCTCCTGACTTTGTCTTCTGGTTTGTGGGGGCATTTTCTTGATTATTGAACAATTTGGAAGGGCCCATCCCATTGTGAGCAGAGCTGCCCCTAGGCAGATAGTCCTGGAGTGTATTTTAAAAAGCAGGCTGTCACCAGAAACAACAAAATCATGCAATTTGCAGCCAAATGGATGGAACTAGAGAAGCTCATCCTGAGTGAGCTAACCCAGACTCAGAAGGATGCACATGGCATCTATTCACTTATAATTGGATTTTAGCTATATAGTACAGGATAACTATCCTACAACCAATGCACCAAAGGAACAGGAACATAGACTTTGTTACCTATCAATGAGACACTTTTCCCTAGTGGTGCTGCCTTGTAGGTAGCACCTGCCCCTGAACTGGGGCAGGGACACTCCACTCCAGAGGAGTGGGATGGAAGAGATAGGAGGTGGAGGGTGGGAGGGCAGAACTGGGAGGGGTGGAAAGAGGACACTGTGATGGAGATGTAACCTGAAGTAATAAATAAACATTAAAAAAAAAAAAAGCAGGCTGAGCAAGCCATGGAGAGCAGGCCAGTGAGCAACACCTCTCCATGGTCTCTGTTCAGCTCCTGCCTCCATCTTCCTGCCGCACTTCAGTTCCTGCCTTGGCTTTCCCTCAGTGGTGGGCTGTGATTGAGACATATGAGACAAATACACCCCTCACTCCCTAAGCTGCTTTTGGCCGTGTTCTTTATCTCAACAACAGAAACCTAAGAAGGCCGCTTTACCTCTCCACTGCTGGGATTCCAGGCAAACCTGCCTCTGTGCCCTGCTTTGCATGTGGGTGCCAGGTAATCAAACTGAGTTTCATTCCTGTGCAGCAAGGACCTTACTGATGAAACTATCACTCCAACCTTCTGTTTTTATGTTATACACAGCAACTTGATTTCCCACATCAGTACTGAATCTCTTCATGGTTTTTTTTTTTTCCCATCCCACAGTGGGTACAGTATTATTTATGACAGGAATTTTGTTGCACAGGGATTCACTTGCTGAATATCTTGGATATTTGCTTCCTGATTGACTCTTCTCTCTTTATATCCTCCTATTATTTGTATGCAAGTATCCTACTTCTGGTCCTGGTTCTTGGGGAGTTTTATTTTGTCTTTTTTTTGTTTTAGGGTAACTTTTGCTTAAGGTCTGAGATGAAAATGGGTCACCTCTTGGTGAGGTTGTGCCAGGACACTTACACTGTGAAGTCAGTGAGTCCTTTCCATATCACTCAAATCCCAGAGACTCAGAAATCTGCCTTCCTTCTATTTATTTCATCTACACCCCAACATAGCTTGTGCAGGGACCTGCAACTATTCCTTAATGGCGTGAGCTTGAATTCTGCTCACTAAATTTTTTCTTAAGTTAGGTCTATTGCTGGACTTTCTGGTATAAAAAAGGTACTTGCTACGGTTCCTCTTCTGCTTTCATTTCAGAACAATCATGCAAAATTCTAGTCTGAAACAGCAAATAAATGCTTGAACTAGTGTTTCTACAAAATAAAATTCCTGCAAATGAGAGATATACCATAAATATATGGAAACTTTTATATGAAGTTAAGATGAAGCTTAAGGTGAAGTTAAGTTGTTGATTGATAAGTTTGATGAGGAAAAAAAAAAACTCTAAGAAATATATGGAAAAATTAACTGCTCAAGTTGAATTCACTTTAAACAATAGATATAGCCAGGCATGGCTGCAGACAAACCTCCTTTTGTTTTCGGAGAATGACATTCAGATGTGCTAGCTAAGTCTCCTGAAAAACTATATGACAGAGCTCTTAAATGTAGGGATGTTATTTTAGTGACAATTAAATAAAATCGATACATAAAGCAGCAAGCACTTCCTAGTGTAGCCATCAAGCTTATTTTGTGTATTTCTGGGCTGGTAGAGGTCAGGGCACTGGTTCACATTCCACAAATTTCCTTAGCTTTGATTCATAAATCTTAAGTTGCCTATTGCCAGTGAGTAAAGACAGTTTAAAAGTCATTCTCTTGATGGTGTATTTTTTTTTTTTCTGATGGATTAGATGTCAGAGAGATTGCTCACAGATCCTGTGTTATCTGGGAAGGTCGGCCAGGCGCTTGGGTACCTGGGCTCATGCAGAAGTGGACAGGCCTTCGTGTACTCGCTACAGTTCTGGGAAGGATGTCTGAGCTACAGCTCTATCCTTGAAAGGACAAGAGCACTTGAAGGTAAGCTCTATTTTATTTTTAAATCTCATAACCAGAAACTGCTTACACAAAGGCACTGCAGGCTCCCTGGCAAGTAAACACAATGAGAAGGAGCTGGGATTTTTTTTTCCTTTGAGAGAGAGTTGATGATTGAAAAGTATCATCCTATCTGTTTGCTTAACATTTATTCATTGCTAAAAGAGACACATAATTTATTACTTACCGCTTTGCCTCCTGAACGTCTGATTTCCCCTACAGAAATATGTCTATAAAAGAGGTCAGCCACAACCCAGAGGAAAATATCACGCCTCTGCACTGCTGTGTTCTGATATTATAAACAGTTTGATACCTGCAAAGGACCCTTGGTCTGCATGTGTCTTCAAGAGAGTAAAACACAGTAGATGTTCCAGTGACTCAGTCACCAAAGGGAGCTGAGGGATGCTAATTTTCACAATACTTTCAATATCCATTTGTTTTAATCTGGTCCTATTCCCTGCCACCACCAAAGTCCATCCTTGAGGAGAATCCCTCTACCTTCTCACTTTGGTGACTGGATACCCATTTATCAGGGTCTCTCATTCCAGGGTGTATTTCTTGGCTCTGGCTTTGCCTCTAGTGAATGCTGTGGCCCACTGCAGCACTGCAGAACCCACACCATTGCTGTCCCCACCCCTCTCCTCCTAGTCACCGAGTCACATGACACTGTCATTGTAGAGACAATGACTTCTGACATTCTGGGCAGAACTTAAAAAAATATTTTACAGTGTGTAAAACCACACACGCAATTTCTTTTTTATTGGGAGCCTTTCCTTTCCCCTTGTTGAGGTACTATCTAGGTAGTTCAGTTGGGCCTGAAACTTACTCTGTAGATCAGGATGGCATTTAACTTGAGATTTTCCAGCCCTGGCCTTCCAAGAGCCAGCCGTAGAAGCACCTGGCAAGGATTTCTTAAAACAAGCCTCTCACGAAGATTTTTATGCAGTTTTCCTGAGTCTCTGTGAAGAACTATAAATATACAGAACTTTATCAAAATGATAACTTACCCATTCACTAGCTGAAAAGGACACAGGGAAGAGAGAGAATGAAAGTGACAGTTACTACAATCCACGCGAAGGAAAGTCTCACGTCCCACGCACTTGTTTAAGACATATTTCTCATTTCCTAGTTGTAAATATTTGCTAAGTTCCTATCAGGGAAAAGTTGATTTAGTTGCCCTAAGTTTGACAAGATGCTAAACGTGATGACACTTTGTTTCCTTGATGGGGAGACAAGACATAAGCTAGAAGAATGACAACATGGAAATGAGATACAGGATTTGAATTTTATGTAAGTGGCAGAAAACTTGTCATCCTGTGTTTAAGTTTTATTTTTCAAGCGGAGTAACACCTCTTTCCATTCCTTTGTGTTTTGTCATAAAACCGAAGTACTTGTTTTTATTTGTGACTGTAATAATTACAGTGTACACAGGGATGTGCACCTGGTTTTGGACTTTTCATTAACACACTGCTTAACTCCTCTGATTCCAGGCTAAGGGTTTTTATGAATGTCTTATGTATGGAAATAATGATGTGATGATTTTGTGCATAGTCATATGTAGAAACATGTGCATGTGGGCACACATCTGTATACTCTGTGTGTGTGTCTATG
>CAJQZJ010032342.1:1498473-1511197 GCA_907164525.1 Lophiomys imhausi
GTGTGTGTCTATGTGCATAGTCATATGTAGATGCATGTGCATGTGGGTACACATCTGTATACTCTGTGCTTAAGCCAGAGGTTCATGTTGGGTGTATTCTTCCATTGCCCCAGTTTTATTTATATTGAGACAAGGCCTTTCATTTGACCCCAGAACTTGCCTGTTTGGCTCTCTTAGTTAGCCAGTTTATTCCAGGGATCCTCTGTCTGTGCCTCTTGAGTCCTGAAATTGCAGGTGGACTTCATGCTTGTCTACATTTATGTGGGACCTGGGTATTTGGACTCAAGGTCTCATGCTTGCACATCAAGCATTTTATCCACTGAGTACCATTAGCTGTTTTAATAATACTTATCATATTCTTAACTTGTGTTATGTAATTAGACTTGGGGGAGATTTGATATTTATGATCGTATTATCTCCAGGTAACATGCAAGGAATCGAGGTTCAGGAACTATGAGAAACATAAAATAAGAGGGCCCCATAGAGACATGGATTCTTGGTCAGGAAAATGACACAATTGTAATTCCAAAAGTTAAGAAGTAGAGTGAGATTTTCAAGGCTATCAGCAACAAATTGATTTTGTAGCCCCAAGAGGGAATGAAAGGGAGATTGAGATATGTCAGCAGGATGCAAGGGGGACTCAGAGGAAACAGGCTATGACACCCTGGGAGGCAGACGCTGGGCTTGCTCCTCCCACTGCACATCCTTCTGTGTACCTGTCATGAATAATAATATTGAACACGAACCCACTTAGGAAATGACTCTTCATTTGCATACAGACAAATGGCAGAACTTCATCCACAGCAACATTCTAAATCAGTTACTTAGAATTACAGTGTCATTGTTCTTAAGAATATCTTATCTTATTGTGTCTTGGAAACACAAACATTCTAAGCCAGGAGTTGGCCCAGCTGGTCGTTTCAGAAGGCATAGTCCCAAATCTTTCTTCTTTTTTTACTTTAAAAATAAATTCACAGACTTTTAAAATGACATGTTAGGAGATGCTTTGATTCCACCCCTTTGTCACCTTTCTGCTCCTTGGAAATATGAAAGACTTTATGTGGTGACACACTAATATCTATTCATCTCACCTCGAGTCAAGTGCATTTACAAGCCCGTACGTAGCACAGAATAGTGTACAAATTACAAATGAAGCAGTGTGCTTTCTCATTCTTATTACTATCTTCAAATTCTGATGATCATCACAAGTTTACATGTAGAATTTCAAACCAAGTGGGGCTACACACAAGAGGAAGCAACTGGAGAGTCACCTGACCAGGGTTACTGGCATTAGCGACAGTGTCCTGACCAAGGACTTTGGACTGTCAGCTCAATTCTATCTTCATTCCACATCGCCTTTAAGGCAAAATCAAGGGGGAAAAAAACCTTCCCCAGGCTACCATGCATAGCAGAGCTGTTTTATCAGTTATTTTTTCTTGAGCCAGAAACACATTTGTGACCTAATGGAAAACAACATTTGGGGGCTGGGGATGCTCAGGACAATGGCACTTGACTAACATGTGCAGGCCTTGGGTTTGATTCCCAGCATAATGCAGACAAACAAAGAGACAAACATCTCTCCTCCAAATAGTGCTAGAAATATGTAGTATACCCTGCAATTTAAACGTTGTCCTTTTACTATTGTACAAGAAGACAGCAGCTCCTTAGAAGGAAATTTTGCATCTAACTACAACTCATCTCAGTGACCTGTCATTGAGAGTTCTTAAGACCATGTCACTCTGTAACCATAGACCCTCGCTGTGGACAAAGACTCTGAGACCCTTTGGACCATATTTAAATGTTTCTATGAGAAACTGAGCTTCAACACAGCTGCAGACAAATATGAATAATAAGACAAATAGGTGAACACTAGCTATTTGTGATTAGTAGTGTATGCGGCCATAAAACAACAAATACACTGTCTACCTGAGACTCAAGCCAATTTGAGATTTTCGTAAGCAGGTCAGACTCCCAGCAAGTTTTAAAAGAGATAGTACAAGTTGAAAACATAATGAGATTTAAGGAGGATTCTAATGTTCTTTGCATGTGTGTACATCCATGTGTGTTAACATGCACATTTTTTATGGGTTTTTCTTGTAGATCCACAACCAATTGAGTCCCTGTAGCTAAGTACTTTAAGGTACTTACCTTTATTTCCTTCCGTCTTTGCTCACTCTGCTTCTTCCATCATGAAATAGAACCAAAGCCCTCTTTCTTTGCATGTAGGCTTGACTTGGGGACTTCTGGGCCAGCAGAAAGCCTTGCGAGTGATGCTGACCCCAAAGGCTTTTACCTTCACCTGGATTTTTTTGAGGGAACACTTGTTCTTAGGGCACTCCCTTAAGAGCCCACAAATGGAGGCTTCGACAGGCCCACAGGCCAATGGTCACCAACTGTAGCCAGGTATGTGGGTGAGCATCTCAGAATCGCAGCCCAGTTAAGTTTTCAGATGACTCTAACTGCAGCTGCTATCTGCCTGAATGAGAGTCCAAGGGGAAAAACTTCCCTGGTGTAGACCCCAAGGAGAATGGAACATAACAATACATTATTATCCTCAATGCTAAGTTTTAGGGTGGTTTCATCTTTTTATATACTTATTTTTATTAATTGTGTGTATGAAAGAGAGAGAAAGGGAGACAGACACACACACACACACACACAGAGAAAGAGAGAGAGAGAGAGAGAGAGAGAGAGAGAGAGAGAGAGAGAGAGAATGAATACCATACATGTGCATGCCTGTGGAGGTTAAGAGGAAGTGGCTGAAACTAGAGCTGAAGCTGCCTGACACAGAGGCTACGGGGTGAACTCTGGTCTTCTGAGAGAGCAGCAATTTTCTTGACCACTGAGATATCTGTCCTGGTTTGCTGTCTGTTGCTGTGATAAAACACTGTCGAAAAGCAATTTGAGAATGTCTTAGTTAGGATTTTATTGCTGTAAAAGAGACACCATGAGCAAGACAACTCTTATAAAGGAAAACATTTAATTGGTGCTGGCTTACAGTTTCAGAGGTTCAGTCCAGTATTATCATGGGAAGCATGGCAGCGTGCAGGCAGACTTGAGGCTGGAGGAGCTGAGTTCTACATCTTCATCAGAAGGCAGCAGATGAAGACTGTGTTCCACACTGGGCAGAGCTTGAGCATAAAAGACCTCAAAGTCCACCCCCACAGTGACATACTTCCTTCAACAAAGCCACACCTACTTCAACAAGACCACATCTCCTAATAGTGCCATTCCCCATGGGCCAAGATTCAAACATACTAGTTTATAGAGACCATACCTATTCAGACCACCACAGGGAAGAAAGGGTTTACTCCATATTTTGTTTTGAGGTAATAGTCCATCACTAAAGGAAGTTAGGCCAGGAACATAGGGTATGAATACAGGGCCTGAACCTGGAGGCAGGGACTGAAGCAGAGACCAAAGCCAGTATACTGGTTATTAACTTGCTCTCTTATACAGCCTAGGACCATCTGCCAACATGGCACCTCTCACAGTGGGCTGTGCCCTCCCACAGACCAATCTGATAGAGGCAGTTCCTCAGTTGAGGTCCCCTCTTCTCATGTGACACTAGTTTGTGTCAAGGTGACGAAAACTAACCAGCATAAGTTCTCTACAGCTCTTACGGTGGTTTCTTCGGCAGCTGTAGACAGATACCTCAGATCATCTGTAAGTTGTAAAGAGGTGGTTGGCAAAAGACTTGGCATTTTTTGACTTTGGTTTACTTTGGCAGCTACAAAAGATGGAAAGGAAAACATACTTCATTCCTTAAAACACAATAAAATTACTGAAGTACTGAGAGCCCCTTGTATATCTGTCAATCACCAGGTACTTCTCATACACCCCATTTTTCTAATTGTTACAGATAACCCTTTAGAACCAAAGTGCATCAGTCATATGAAATGTTATTTTTTTTAAATTAGGTAGATTTTTTGTTGTTGTTGTTTTATTTTTGTTTTGGTTTTTGGAGACAGTGTCTGACTATGTGGCCCAGGCTAGTCTGGAAGGTGCAGTGCTCCTGGCCCAGGTGCTCAAGTGCTGGGTTTATAGGTATGTGGGACCATGTTGGGAGAGAAAGGGCATGTCTAAGCCACACACACAAAGGCCATGTGTTAGTTACAGCAAGGGCTCATCTACTACCTGCAAAGGACACAATACAGAGTGGTTGCTTAACTAATTAAGGGCCATTAGTTTGGTTATTTCTGACTTATTTTCTCTCAAACACATCCTCACTTGATTCTTTATCACTTTACTTCCAGATATTGAGGTATTTTTTTTTCCTCCTTGGCCGTCAAAATTTAATTATCACACTCACAATCTGCAGTGAATGAAGAAGTCAGCAAAAATTCTGCTGTCCTCCTTAAAAGATTTATAAGATCATAGAGTACCCGCGAGAGCCCCACACCTTCTGAGGTGTCTCCAGCTGCTGTCACCCCCTTAAGTCACTGGGCATGTTCCTGCCTCAAGACTCCCCTAACCCCAGAGCATGAGAGGTTTTATCTACTTTCTTCAAATCGCTCCTCAAATGTCGACTAGGCTTTTCTTGTCCACTCTTTTAAAACATCATCTTCCACTCCTACTGCCTATGTTTTCGTATGCATGATTTTTTTTCATGGTATCTGATTTTTTTTTCATTTTATCATCTGATGTGACATTGTGTTCTTTGGCTCTTTAATTCCTTTAATGGGATGTATGTTCTTTATGGGCTGGAACTTTGTTTGGGGCTCTACTGTTTTAGTATTAGGAAAATCTCTTCCCATGTAACTAGGTGAATAAATGTTGGATAAATTGATACATCTGATTCCGGAGTTGAGTCAGGGAACAGAAATGTTGATGTTACCATGGAAACCTGTGTTTCCGTTATATTTTGGGTAGGGGGTATTGGATCATATTTGGGGTTTCTGGAATAAAAGGAATGAGTTGAGAAAATTTCATTAGTAGCCACCAGGTTGGGTTTAGCTATGGTGGTTTGAATGAGCAAGGCCCCCATTGCCTCACAGATACCTGGTCACCAGAGAGTGGCACTACTTAAAAGGAGTAGGAGGTGTGGCCTTGTTGGAGGAAGTGTGTCACTGGGCTGGGCTCTGAGGTTTCCAAAAGCCCACTCCAACCTGGAGTCTCTCTCTTCCTGCTGTCTGCTGTTCCAGATGCAGAACTCTCAGCTACCTCTCTAGCACCATGTCTGCCTGCTTGATGCCATGCTTCCTGCCATGAGGACAATGGACTAAACCTTTGTAATTGTAAGCCACCCCCAGTTAAATGCTTTCCTTTATAAGAGTGGTCATGTTGTCTCTTCACAGAAATAGACCACTGACTAAGATATCAGTGTAGACCATATGCTCGCAAAGGTCTCTGATGCAAGAATAGCCGGTAGCTCTTGAGTACCACATATCCTATCCTTTGTGAGGAGAAGCAGAGCAGAATAATGCCAGAGGACTAGAATAAAGTGGGACTTAGTCACACAGTTATGGGCAATGCTTTAGTGGAAGGAAAATTAAATTCTACCCATGTGTTTGTGTGAAACTTTCTCTTTATAAGCACATGTACTAAATCACATTACTTTTTGCAAAATAGATCAAATGTAGTTTTTTTTTTTTTATAGGGGCCTGTTACTGACATATGATTGCTTAAATCAAATTTCTATGTGGAAGCAGCACCACATCTTGGAAATAGAGTGACAAGAGGAACGGAAATTGTTCTGGAGCAGAAGGTTCTCCTAGAGTTAAAGTGCTCAGAGTAAGATACCTCAAATATCATAAAGCTAAAAGAAAATGAAAGCCTTTGTAATAAAGCAAGTTCTCTGTAGGGCAGAATGAGTGACAGAAAAAGCTTCTCACTCTGGGGTCCCAGAAGCGTACTGTGTGCAGTGCGAATCCCGCATGCCTCCCTTGAGGTCTGCATCCCAGCAGGAATCCACCATGTTAAACAGCACCGTCTGGAATTTGCTGTTCTGAACACAGGAGCCTTGATTGGCATCTAGAGAATTCTGCCTATGTCACTCAGGGCTTTGTCTCTCTCTGCCTTACTGTCCATTCTGTAATCACTAAGTTTTATTCATGGCATCTCTAAAGGCTCAAAGTTGACCCAAAACACAAACCCGGGCTCTAGTGAGGTAGTTCCCTCAAACACTCGACATAGAATATCAGCTGTTCCTTTACTCATCTGGAGTCTTTTCTACAGCAGTAGAAAAATGTGGACTTTCAAGAGGAAATCAGGATTTGCAAACTAGATCTATTCATTACTAATGTAGGGATCTTGGATGAATTATTCACCTCTCAGTGCCTCATTTTCTTCATATGTAAAATAGAAAAATTATCTTTCTCAAAAGTATTTTTTTTGTATGTGGAGTAAATAAAATAGTGCATACTGTTTAATTTAGCAGTTGAGACACAGGAAGACATCTCTTGAGGCCCCAAGCAAGGCTGTGGAATAAACAAAAGCAATGATTGGTGAGAATGGCATCCTCCTGACTGTGTGCTCTTACTATCTTCTCTTATTCTGCTATAAAACCTTGTCTCACTGAGTGACTCTTTGTCTGGTTTGACAGTGAGCTCTGTCACAGGCATTCACCTAGCCTTCTCTCTAAGCAGGGGTGATTGATAAGTTTCATTGCTTCATCATTTTGTGGCTAGTGTTCTGTCCAAATGAGTGGCCTTGCTATGACACTTTCTTAGGGGAGTCCCTGCTTCTCTTTCGCTGGTTCTGTTTGCCACCTTCCTCAAACCTTGTTTATAAACTTGGGAGGTATGGCTGATGCACACAGAGGGGCAGCAAGTGGCACTGTGGAAATTGCTTAGTGTTCCAGGGGCTTCAAATTTATAGCTGGTACAATTTATCATTCCATTTCTTGGTGCTGTGGTTAGCACATAAAGAAAACCTAACGTTATCAATAACACTTAGATGTGTAAGCAGCTAATGAAGTTTCCATGAAGAATGGGCCAGAAAAATGGCTCAGCAGAAAAGTCGCTTGCAGCCAAGCCTAGCAATCTGAGTTCAATCCCTAAGACTCAGATGGTGAAAGAAAATAATTGACTCGTGCAAACTGTCATTTGTCCTCCAAAAATACATAGTGACACACGCACCCACACACGTGCACACTCATGCATGTGGAAGGACACATAGACAGCTTAAAAGAACAAATCAATCAACCAGTAAATGTAATGCAAATTCTTTAAAGCTTCCAAGAAAAAGAGCCAGATTTCAAATTTAGTGTGGTAAACCCAGAACCTACTCACAAGAGAGCAGAGGCAACCTATGTAGAAAATCCACTGTTACAATTTCTCTTGTTTATGGATAATGAGAATCCCAGATTTCAAATGTAATGTGGTAAACCCAGAACCTACTCACGAGAGAGCAGAGGCAACCTATGTAGAAAATCCACTGTTATAATTTCTCTTGTTTATGGATAATGAGAATCCCAGATTTCAAATGTAGTGTGGTAAACCCAGAACCTACTCACGAGAGAGCAGAGGCAACCTATGTAGAAAATCCACTGTTATAATTTCTCTTGTTTATGGATAATGAGAATCCTAGTAAGATAGGTGATTGCAGAAATGTGAATGATGCTTGTAGTAATTTAGTACCTATATAAACTATATCATGTGATTATGAGTAAAAACCTCATGAAACTCCCACATAGACAGTAAGCTCGAAGCAAATTGAACATTCTAAATTATTAAGTGAACTTGACATGGAGTTTGATCCTAGCTAAGCTTGCAGAGTATGCAAACAAACAAGCCAGATAAGAAAGTATAAATGACCTAGTCAATCAAATATCAGACAGCATCACAAAATGAAGAGAGCTGAGCATCTCTCAGAGAACTTATTCAAGCTGCAGGGAAAGGCGTTGGAAGCTTTTGTGCATACCCAGCACATAGTCATTCAGAGATACACACACTTAACTGGTTTAGTAATTTCACTGCACCCGACAGATTGTAAGCATTATCAGAGGAAAGAGGACACTTAGAAAACTACTAACAAGAATTATAACCGATTGCAAGGCAAGGTTTGGATCAGAAACCTGAGACTTCAGTGTGGGAAAGTGTTATCCTTTAAATCATAATTGAGAGAAAAATGAAAACTGGGTTCTAGAGAGAGGAAGTGAATGTTTCTGTCAATATCATCACATTGGATTCTGTTATCTTGTTTCATAGCAAATGCATCACCAGGGACGCAGCTTGAAAAATTTATTATCAAGAGATTGGTTCATTAATTTGTTAAGAATCTCTGTGTACTTGGCAATGTAATGGACATAGGAGATACTGAGGTGAATAGAAGGCCTTACTTTAAAGAAGGTTGTAGTTGATTTGAGAGATAAGATGAACAGGTAAATTCTAATACAATTCTGCAAGTGCCATTATATATGTAAGGAAAAATTTTATTTCCTACTCAACTGTATCTCAGTCAGGGCAAGGGAGAATTTTAATTATTTGAATGTAATACATATGCATCACATATTAGTACAGATTTGATGAAAAGAGAAATGAAGTGGGGGAGAAAGAAAGAGGGAGAGAGTGGAGAAAGGGGAAGGGGATAGTGAAGGAGAGAGAGAGAAAACTCATATTAGTGCACAATTCAGTCAAAAATTAGCTAATGGTGTTATTAAATGTTGGAAGAGTAGAGGTTAGGTAGATTGAAGTTCCACCTGACATAGTTGTCTTTCTAATAGCACATGAGTATGTCCTGCTTCCTCCTGAACAGATCCAGGGGATGCCAACCTCTCACCATTGGGCAGGTCCTGTTGGAGGTCCTCTGTGCTAAGCAGAGTCCACTTTCACGTTGCCTCTAGTTCTGCCCATGGAATACCTTCAAAATTGATATCTATATGACTGGTTTAATCTTAACATGTCCCCCTCAAAGCTCATGTGTTTGAAGCTTTGTTTCCAGTTGATGGTTTGTTTTGGGCAGCTGTGCAACCTTTGGGACTGTGGCATAGCTGGCAGAAATGAGTTGCTGGTGGTGGGTCTTGGAGGCGGTGGCCACTTCTGGATCCCGTATTTCAGACTCTAGGCTGATTGACTTGAGAAATGACCACAGTGTCTGCAACACAGTCACTTTTAGAGGACATCTGCACACACCACTTGAGAACTCCCGGTAGACCAGTACCCCTGATGAGGTGGATGTGATATTGTGTTTGGTGACAATACCAAACATTCATTGTAGAAGAAGGTGTGCTCCTCAAGAGCTCCTCACAATGAAGCAGCAGTGAGACAACAGGCTCTGAAGCTGGGGGAAGTTGCAGAATAAGTATATGTTCCTTTCAGAAGAGACTACTGTATTGTGTTGACTGAATGTAACTCTGTACTTAATGTGTAAGAAAACTCTTGGGGCACACATCACATGGAAAGCAGCGTATGTGCATGTGAGGGGCTGGAGCAGGGTGTGTCTGAAAGCTTTCTTCGCAGTCTGTTCCAGGGAGCCCAAAGTGAGTGTACAATGCTGATTGTTACGGCTGATCTTGGCTGTTAACTTGATGAACCCAGGAAAAAGGAACCTCAGTTGAGGAATTGACTCCATTGGATTGGCCTGGGGACATGTCTGTGGAAGCACTTTCTTGTCTGTTAATTGATGTAGACGTTGTGGGTGGTACCATCCTTCGACCTGAGCCTGAGCTGTATAAGGAAGACAGCTGAATGTGGGCTCAAAGCAAGCAAGTCAGTAGCAACATCTCCCCATGACCTCTGGTTCTCTCTAGGCCCCTACATCAAGTTCCTGACCTGGCTTCCCTCAACAATGGACTGGAAATTGTGAGCTGAAACAAACTCTTTCTCCCCAGGTTGGCTTTGGTTTAGTGTTATATCACAACAACAGAAAACAAACTTGAACAGAAATTGATTCTAAGAACATGGGAAGGATTGTTGCTTTGATGGACCTGAGCATGTGGCTTTTATGCCTTGGACTATTTTCTGGGAGGAAGTGGTGGATTTGGAACTTTGGGCTGGAAAAATGACTGGGTGTCTAGAGCTTAGAGGGCTGTTATATGGGAACTTATAAAATAATACTGAGAGAAGTGCAGGCAATGGAGTCCCGACTTGTGAAGTTTCAGAATGAGGTTTGAAAGTCCCTCAACAAGTCCATCAGGGCCATTCATATGTTTTGAATTAAGAATTTGTGATTTATGGTCAGCTAGAGGTAAAAAAAAATCAGCTATGACTACCAAGAGCTTATTGGTTTTATTATTGAGGGGGAAATTCTTAGACATATTTCCTCAGGGTCAGAACACAGAAGCTGAGGTCCAGAGGGGGCCAAGGCTGCACATCAAACTGGCAGTAGGACTTAAAAAATGATGTGTAACAGCCTCCCAGATGATATTGGCTTTGGAGGAGAAAAGGGATTGTGGACAGAAGCTGAAGCTTGTCGCTGTAAGAGTCTAAGAGAGGCCGCTGGTCAAGGAGCAGCTTTGATTGTAGTAGAGATCCCAGGAGATTCCAGAACTGCAGAATCGTTTCCAGGGACAATGCCATGTGTGGAGTGGAGCTGACTTGAGACTATGAAACAGAATATGTGTTCTATAGATTGCTGAGCCAATGGTGGGGCTGCCTGAGTCCTTTGAAGCCCAAAACTGAGTTCTAGATAACAAAGTTTGAGCTATTAGATTTGACGTTTCATTGCTGGACTTTGTTTTTGTTTAAGCATCATTGTTTTTATGCCATAATACTCCCTTTTGCAATAAAAATTGACTTTTTGTTTTTTTTTAAAAGAGGAACCTACAGTTAAGAGACTTTGGGTTATTTTAAACAGATATTGAACTTTTATTTATTTATTTATTTTTTTTTGGTTTTTCGAGACAGGGTTTCTCTGAATATCTCTGGCTGTCCTGGACTCGCTTTGTAGACCAGGCTGGCCTCGAACTCACAAAGATCCGCCTGCCTCTGCCTCCCAAGTGCTGGGATTAAAGGCGTGCGCCACCACCGCCCGGCAAGATATTGAACTTTTAAATGATAGAATTTTTAAAAACAGAGGGACTCTTAAAGTTGTAATGTGCTTTATATTGTGATATTAATGTGAGATCTTGGGGATAAAAAAGAAAGGAAAGGCTATAGTTTAACAGGAATGTATTTATGGCTTGTAGTTATGCGTTGGCTTGTTTTGATTGTCAGCTTGACACACCTGGGAAGAATAAACCTCAGGTGATGAATTGCTTCCATCAGATTGGTTTGTGGATATGTCTATAAGATGTTTTCTTGATTTTTAATAGCTCTAGAGGACCCTGCATGCTGCGAGCAATATCATCTTTATAATAATAAATAAGTATAGATAGATGTCTGAATATGACCCTGAAGTGAGTCCTATTAGTGGCATTCCCCCACAGTCTCTGCTTCAATTCCTGCCTCTGAGTTGCCACAGTTCCTTACCTCGATTTCCCCCAGCAGTTGACTATAACTTTTAAGATGAAATAAACCCATTTCTCCTCCAAGTTGGTTTTGGTCAGTGTTTTGTCATAGCAACCGAAAACAAACTAGACATTGATGTTGGCCTTTGGCCTCCTATTGTAAAGAAGAATAGCTATTTCATTTTATCTGCAAATACTTCTTTGGATGCAGAGTGAGGCCTGGGTCCTGGTAGAACTTTACCTGGAAGCCTAGGAGCCCTTTTCCAATGCCAATTTCACTTCCTTCCATGGAATCAACATCTAGGATAGGCTTTCCCCAGGAATCACTTGTCCCATTTGTTTTAAGCATTTTTTACTTTAAGTCTGTAGATGGGTGCAAATTCTGACTCTGTCACATAGAAGTGCAGTCTGAAGCACTGTGTTCCACCAGTGTTTTAATAATCACCAGGGCCCATATTTTAACTTACTTCTACTTTGCGAGTCTTGAGTCACTGGTTTGGGGCTCCTTTCTCTGCTTGCTAGGACTCATGACATTTCTGAGCAGAATAAGGGCTCTATCAGAAATGTATGTATAGGGAACATTTGATGGCATATTTTGGCCCAGAATCTGCCTTCATTCAGTCAATGCCCTGAGAAGCTGAGTGAAATTGAAGTTAAACATAATGGACTAGGGTTTTTTTGTTTTTTGTTTTTGGGGAGGGCGCAGATGATGTTTCAGTATAGGAGAGCATTCTGTTGGACACTAGGAAAGCAGCTAGAATCATCAAAGAGATTAGCATGAGGGCTGGAGAGATTGCTCAGTGGTTAGGAGCACTGGTTGCTCTTCCAGAGGTCCTGAGTTCAATTCCCAGTGACTGCATGGTGGCTCACAACTATCCACAGTGTGTGATCTGATGCCCTCTTCTGGCTGCAGGTGTACATGCAGATAGAGCACTGATCCATAAAATAAATAGATGAATCTTAAAAAAAGGGACAGAGGTTAGCATTACTGAAATCTCCCATGCTGCTCTGAGACAATAGGGAAGATGTCTCAAGGCAAAATCCTACACCTCAGAAGTTCCATCGTATGAAGATTCAAATTCATTTAAAAGAGGAAATTTTAACCTGAAGGGGTTCCTTGCTCCTAGAAACAACTTTCCAAAGAAGCATTTTCCCAGGGTCAGCACATAGAATCTGATACAGTGATGGCCAGAGGGGGTCAGACTACATTACATTCTGACAGTAGAAGTTGCTCCATCAATCATCCGTGTGTTACTGGTTTTGCACACATGAAACACAAAAGATGTAGAGCAGCTGAGTCAGGAAGTATGTATCAGAGTTAGAATCTGTGCAAAGATGCCTTTGGAAGCCGTGTGTGTGTGTGTGTGTGTGTGTGTGTGTGTGTGTGTGTGTGTG
>CAJQZJ010032342.1:1511207-1527733 GCA_907164525.1 Lophiomys imhausi
GTGTGTGTGTGTGTGTGTGTGTGTGTGTGTGTGTGTGTGTGTGTGCATGTGTGTGTGTGTGTGTGTGTGTGTGTGTGTGTGTGAAGTAGTCATGACAAAGTCTATGTTGCAGTAGAGGCCCCAGCATGTTAGGGATGCCAGGATCATGGGGCATCTGCCAAAGAGTGTTTCAGATATGGAGGAAAACAATCTTACAACAGAAGTGGTGTGGTACAGGCATCAGGGCTTTCCAAGCCTTGTGGAGTCTAACTGATTACATTAAAAGCTCCAGATGGTAGACATAGAACAGAGGGATCTGGTATTTTTCCTGTTGGAGTTTGGTTTTGTCTTGGTCTGTTCATTTCTTCCTATGTTACAAGTCTTCATTCTTGAATGGGAATGTTTAGTTAGTGCTATATCCTGGGAGTATGTAGCCTGCTTTGGATTTTATAGCAGCTCACAGTTGGTAGACTTTGGATTTCTAAAGCTTTGGAATTATTAAAGATAATAAGAATTTTTAGAGTTGTTTTGAATGCATTTTCTAGTATAGCATGGTAATGAGACTATGAGGACAAAGAGTGGGAGAATGTGACTTAAAATTATGTGTTTGAATGACAAGTTGCTAAGGATAATGTTGTGATGGTTAATGTCAGCTGAAGCTATCTGGGCTGTAACTCTGGACATGCCTATGTAAGGTTATCTTGGTTGTATTAATTGACATGTGGAGAACCATCTTAAATGTAGGCAAGACCGTTCCATGACTTGGATCCTGGACTGTATAAATGAAGAAAGCAAACAGAACAGCAATCATGCATTCAGTGATCTCTCTTTCTTAATCTGGATGTGGTGTGACCACATGTTTCAGGCTCCTGCTGCTGCGACTTTCATGTCATGATGGACTGAACCCTTGAATGGCGTTAATGTGATCTTTTATGATGAACAAGAAAGGGCTGCTATTTTTCTCTCCTGACCTGAAGTCAAGAGATAAAGCTGAGAGTGCTCAGTGCCATGGTCATTTATTATAGTCACAGATTATACCACTGCATTTTATTAAAACAAAAACAACCAAGACAGACAACATTTGCCAAATCCTATGTTAGGTTAATTTGGCCTCTTCTACTGAAAGAAGACAAAAAAGTGTCTCTTTCTTCTAGTGGAAAAAAAATGATCTCCACGTAGGGTAAACATTTTGGCACTGTGTTTAGATAAGAGATTTACAGGACATAATAATAAAGTAAGAGAGCCTTTTAAGTCAAGAAATGTATGCTTTGGTCAGAAATGAAGAGGATGACCTATAAGAACACGTGAAGTCCTTAAACCAAGATCCAATCTGTTCCAGGTATGCTTGACTGGGGACATAGTCCCTAGTGAGGACACACTGTCAAGTAATCCGAGAATGGTGCCTACACAGTTTATGTATAAATAATTATTTGAACATGAACAGAAATATATTTATAGTAAATAGTTTTATGACTGCTTATTTCTCTTGTTCATATTGGTTTAGGTCTTCTCAACTAATTTTCTTATGATCTGTCCTCTGTTCAGAATGTTTCTATAAGTAGACAAACAGAAATTGGGAGGAGTTAGCTAATTTTGTGAAGAGTCATTATTGTAGAAGTCAAGTAGACTGAACTTGCAGGCTGTGTGCTCCATAAACTTATCAGTATTGGGTGGAAACACAAACTGTTCCTACATGGGAAGAGAGACAAAGGCATTACACATTTTAGAATTTTTGCTCTTGAATCTATACTGTTTTGCTTCATCAAATGCATTGTAAATGACACTGTTTTGGTACAGTTGATGTCACAGCCTGCAAAATATTTTAGAAGTTGGAAACATCATCTTTGAATACTTTCTATTACAAAGAAAGCAGAATAATCACTTCATAATTATTCATTTGAGTGAAGCCTACTTGGTGTGGAATTAGCATAGCTGATGGAGGATTGTGCACACTGATATAAAACACACTACTCTTGCTGTTCCTCAAGGTGCAATATGGCTCCAAAGTGTCTGATACTGTTAGATGTATTTCTCAGATGTTTATAGAGATTTATAAACAATTCTATAGATCTCCTCTAAAAGGACATCAGATAAATAGCATTTTCTCCTTCTATGAGTGGGGTCATACATAATGAATGGTCTCAGGATGGCTGCAGGAGTTATGTGACTATAAGTAACATTATAGAACCCAGTGGAGTTCATTTAATCAAGTCTTTAATGTTGTATTGACTCTGAAATCTAATGAAGTGACACTAAACATGGATGATTTGGGACTAGCATGGGGTGTTCAGAGACATGTTCGATGCCATTTATAGCCTAAAAATATTGCTGAGGACAGAGGTATAGAGAGTTAGGACACTGTGGTACCTCCTTGTTTTTATTTGGAAAATGGATTTCTACTATTTTTGACTTGAATAAAACCATTATCCAAAACATCTTACTCCCAATGTAAGCAGGAAAGTTTCACGTTCCAAAGAATTAAAACAACCCCAAATCTGAAGGAGTTCATGTGAGATCTGACACATAAGAACTCTGTCTGTCATTACTGGCCATTTAGTCACAAAATAAAAATAAATGGCAGGTTACGGCTGTGAGTTGATGTGAGCACTTGTCTAATGTGGAGCGGACAAGAAGAAGAAATGACTTTGAGAAATTTACTGTAAGGCTTTGAGAAAGATGTTGAGATTTTTCCAGCAGTAAGATTAAGAGGAAAACAACAAAAATATTTTAATAACCTGCTTCTAGAGGCATTGCAGATGTGGCTGCTGTGTCAAATGTGCATCAGTAGGTGGCAGAGAGGAGAGAGGCTATATCTACATTCAATGTTCTGATCTATGAACATTTGAATGAATAGTAGCCTAACATTCCTGGAAAGAAAAAAAAAAGCAAACTGGATACCAACACAACTTTAGCACAATGGGGTAGCCTGTGATGACTACCAGACCAGTACCGGGCAAGCACGAGATGGGTTCCCAGGACAGGAAACAAACCAGAAACTAGAAGAACTCTGCCTGGCCCTGGATGTGAGAGTTGTGGGTGAGTCAGCCCTGAGGGAATAAGTATGGAAGAGTCAGCCTGGCCTTCTGTCTGCTATGTGATGGTGTTAGCTAGGAAGAGTTGCCCTCCCCTCCTTTTTGCCTCATCACCATTGGCTAACAGGAGATCTGGCCCAGATGGGGTCACAAGAGCAGGAGAGCTGTCCCTGCCCCTCACATGCTGCAGCACTCAGAAGAGCAGGCCCTGTACTTTTCCATAGTATAACTGGCTCTGCAAGTGGGGGTTGCTGGTCCAGATCCAGGGCTTTGAGTTGTCCAACCCCAACATCTACCCCATGTATGAGCTGCTGGAGTGTAAGAAGAGGTCAGTTCCCCAACCCAGAACTACAGGATCTCCACGACATAGCACAGTTATGGCATATCTAAGAAGAGGTCCAGTGAGGTTCCAGTACTGATGGTGTAGAGGAAACCAGGGGCCTCGTACCACACCAAGGAGTCATCATAACAAACATTTGCAAGAACAATGTGTGGACAAAGGGGAATAGTGTGGGACATACTGAGATACACTACAGCTTCCACAATGAGCTGTTATTATTATTTTTTTTTATGCTGGGACAGATTTCAAGGGTGGAGGGTGGGTCTGGGGGAAGGTGGGAGATGGGAGGGAATGGGGTGCATGATGTGAAATTCACAAAATGAAAATTTACTTCAATTTAAAAAAATGTTTTAAAAAAGAAAGGAAAACAGCAGCCCAGGTTGGCTAGAGGTGTAACTGGGAAAAGAAAAAGGTGTGTTCATTCAGAAGTCAGGGTGAGAGGCTCCAGTTTGCAGATATGCTCATTTGAACTTTCAGGAGCAAACGACCTTGCCAGAAATAGCAATGATTAGAGCAGATTTCTGCAGAAAGAAAATGCTGAGAGCAAAATCAACGTAACAGGATGACAGACATAGAACAAAATGACTCAGTACTATTGAAGCATAAAACAGTCACCTGCAAATACCAGAGTACAAAGCAGATACCTGGGAAATATCATTGAAGGAAAGAAGAAGTTTGACATGCAGTATGAGCACAGAATGTGATAGCTTATTTCTGGGCATTTAAAGGGTGCTTGTGGCTTAATACCCAGGCTCACAGATGTAAATAAGATTGCATGAGAAAATGTTTACAGAAAAATAAAGAAAAAACTTAGAATAACAGAAATTATAATGGAGATGTATCTTTTTAAAATTCTACCTATTTTTAAAAAATAGTCTACCATCCAAAATCATCCATCTGGGTCTCATATTTATGTTTATATTCATAAAGATAATTCTACTGAAGCGAAAGTAAGATCTTGTGTCTTGCTTAGGTTGACACTGAATGTTTATACGAATGAGCTGGTTAGAGCTTGTGTGTGGCAAGAGAAATAAGAAACTCATCTCCTGAAAATGTCCTTGATTTGTCTAATTATTTTCTTGATATTTTGCATTTTATTTTTAAATTTATTTATACGGAACCAAAGACACTGAAAATAAAACAGTGATTCTCTGTTGGGGAAGAAAGCACTCACAGTCTGCTTCAGTCCAAGGTTCAACATTTGCTAATTTTGAGAAATCCATGGAATAACACAATTTGAGAAGTTATCTTTTAAGCTTAGTAAAATTTTGTCTTTAATTTAGAGTCTCATCTATTTACCATTACAAGTTGAAATCTTTGATCTTTGAATTGTTGTTGTTCGCATGTTTAATATTTTTTTCTTCCTTTGTATTTTTAGTATTGGCTCTCTAAATATTTTCAATATATTGAAAATATGAATGTTTTATGTGTTTTTATTAATTCCTGATGTGCTTTTATGATGGCTAGAAAGAAGCATGGCCCAAGGGAGGTGGAAGAGAAAACATTTATAAATCAGGAGGCCGGCAGGGATGTGTGGTGGGGTGGGGAAGGCAGATACTGGCCTTCGGAGTGGAAGCAGGTCATAGGTTTTTCTGTCAGTTGTCTTTGTGGTGACAGTAATGCTCACTCCATCCTAGTAGCATCTCTAGGCCAAGGAGATGTGGCACTTTCTCACTGGGTCCCAATGTTGGTCATGGCATTTCTCTTTCCACTCTGTCTGATCTCCCTGGCCAAGTTTCTGAAGGAAGCTGATACAGCAATCAAATCTGGCCAATTGCTAGCCTTGTTCTAACTTTGGAAGGTGTTCTGGTACAACAACAGCAGTCTATCAGCATGAAGGGCACAACCATGTTTCTGTTACTTGTGCCTGAGGTGGGCTAGCCCATTCTGACTTTTTTGTTTCCAAGACAGAGTTTCTCTGTATAGACCTGGCTGTCCTGGAACTCTGCTCTGTAGACCAGGCTGGCCTCAAACTCAGAGATCTTCCTGCCTCTGTCCCCTGAGTGCTGGGATTAAAGGCCTATGCCACCACTGGCTGACTGGCTGGGAGAGCTTCCTTAGTGGCCATTTTTCTTATAAGAGTTTCATATGGACTGCTTCTGTCCTAGCTTGTCACTGTCAGATTTAACTCAGGAAACTCACAGGAATAGAAATATCTGACTATTCTCTTTATATTTAGAAGTTGAAATCACCATAATTTCCTAACCCTGAGTCCTTGTATGGCAGCAACTATTAGAAGACCTGCCTGGGATCTGCATTGAACATTATTCAATTATTTGCCTGGATCCCACAACCTTGCATTGGTCACAAGACACCTTCACTGAAGAGCTGCTGTGTGCAGGGTGTTCAGGTGTGTTTGAGGTTCTTACCCCATCAATGGCTCATAATAACTGGATATGGTGTGCATAATCATTTTCATCGTTCCTGGTTACAGAAGAGAAAACAGTGCAGAGAAGTAACCTGCCCAAAGTCATATACCATGGATTTTAAAAACCATTCTCAGGCAAAATGTTATTAACTCTGAGACTCAAAGTAAAGTCCTTCATTTTACATATTCTTTTATTTTGTCTTGAAATCAAAGATTTACACCAGAAAGAGACACAAAGGGGGTAGAACACGTTTATGTTCCCTGATCTATTTGGAGATGAGTGTCATGGTTTTCACTGAAAGGTATTTTGGAGAGAAGGAGGGAAGTGAATATAATCAAAATAAGTTGTATGAAACTCTGAAAGAGCTAATACAAATTTCTGTTGTAACAAGGCATTCTCACTGAACAGGTCTTCCCTGTCTGGGTGCATTTGCGGGTCTGGCATTTTGCCTCCTTCTCTCTGGTGAGGAAGTTCCATTACTTTATACTAGAATGCTGGAGAAGTCGTGGTGGTTTTGTGTCTTTCTGTACCTGTGCCTTTTGCGGTGATGTGATGGTTAGCACAGAATCGAGACTCACCTGAAGCCAGGCCTCTCTTCCAGGGAATTATCCTGATGATTTTGATGGAGATGGGAAGACTCTCCCACTGTGGGATAGTGTCTTCTGGCTGGGATCGTGGGTTGCATCAGTAGAGGAAAGGAAGCATACTTTTGTTCATTTGCAGGTCCTGTTTGGGCTAGGTAAGGACTAGTTGCTTCAAACTACTTCTACCTTCATTTTCCTGCAGGGATGGACTTGGAAGTTTGGATTTCTCTGGAAACATGGTAGTGTTGAATGAATATGTGTTTTTTGTTGTTGTTGTTTTGGTCTCAAGTGTGAGATGTGGGGGTGCTTTGTCTACTGCTGAAAAACAGACTTGTGAGAGGGGCATGAAAAGCATCCTGATGGAAGAGCCTGTGATGTCTTACCAACCGGAAACTGTCACGTGTGGGGAACATATTTACATCCTTTGATGGACAGACTCCTTGGAGAGCATGTGATCTTGGTCAACAGAAAGTACCTTGTGTGAAGGGGATGAAGTTTGCCAATTGGAAAGCATCCTTGTGCATATTTGGAGGAGGTATAAAAGGAGGCCCTGGAAAATGTAGGGGATTTTGTTTGCCATGGCTTCTCATTGTTGCTTCACTTTGAAAGATTCCAGACAATGCTTTGCTGAAGTTTGCTGCTGTGAAGACTTGCTGAAGATCCTGGTCAAGGTCTGGGTGAGTCCACATCGGCCCACTTTGGGGCCAGCAAAAGCCACTGCTGCTTCTTCAGCTGTCCTTGCTGGTGGTACTGATTGCTGTGTTCCTGTTGCTGTCTGTTGCTGATTTTACCTGTTCCTGTGTATGCTGGTTTGGCTGGACTGCTGACGAGATGTCTCAAGGACCTGCAACTGAGGAGGTCTTCATGATCTGCCTATAATAGTATCCTTTCTCCTGTGCCTGCGGTGAGTTGGTTAGAAGGCAAATGGAGTTATTAATAAATAGTTTAAAAATATGCAGTTATTAATAAATAGTTTAAAAGTATGCCTTCAGACTTCACTTTGAACCATGAGCTAAAATAAACCCTTTATCTCTTAAATTGTTTCTGTCAGAATATCTTATCAAAACCTTAGGAAAAGAAGCTTAGACAAGCTATAACTGTACAGTTCTACATCCATGACAATACGGATTGCCATGATGATACATGAGTTGGGTTGAGGACAGGCAGGATGTCTAACATGTCTGCTGCAGGCAATGCTGTCTTCTTCTAGTGACATGCCACACAAATCAGGGTGGAGGTAAACTCCCCACTGCATGGAAGAATCCTGCCAATTCTTACCATTCAAATTGGCATCAGTGGAGAACAGGTGAATCAACCTTTTCTAACTGGACACCATATATATGTCAAGAATTTCTGGCCTTTTTACTGCTTCCAATGTACATATGAGGACTCAGTCACACTAATTCTACTGGCACATGGTTGTGCCTCTTTGGGCCACTTTACAGGGATCACAAGAAGGCTCTTTACTGGATGCCACCTGTTCTGGGGAGGACACCCTCGAACATTCTCTTCTCGGATGAGTTGATCTGCTTTGTGGGATTGGTAATTCTGTCTGGTATTTTCACATTGGCCATTCATGTCACTCTTATGGGGGAGATCTTTTCATCAGGGTGAGTCTACATGGCTCCAATTTGCCCTAGAAGTTAGAATTAATTACACAAAATTGATTTCCATTTCTCATTACTCACTACCTACTAGATCACTTTGATTCTGTTTACTTTCTGTGGTAACAATTCATTGAGCCATCAGTAAGAACATGTCCAGTTTTGACTAATTTCATACCACTGTGCGTGTCTTAGTGGAGTCCATCTGGTATTTCTGACCATTTTGAACATGATGGTCACCAACAGCTTGTTGAATCGCTATGAGAAACGTAAGATGAGAAAATGCTCAGGAGAGTGGTTTCCACTCCAAAATTATTGTTTCTACTTCATTTGTCTTTAACTGTGGTCATGAACTTCATGCTTGAACTCAGTGTTACCACGTGACTACAGCAGAGAAAAAATACAGATTTTATTATTATTAAGAATCTTTTTTTCTGTCTCTCCTTCCCAATGAGATGCAAAGAGCAATTATAAGTCATCACCACAACCGATCTTTGGGACTGACAGCTATCTTTCTCTATTGGGATTATACTTTAAATATACCTTGTCTCAT
The DNA here is from genome assembly GCA_907164525.1 of Lophiomys imhausi. Classification (NCBI taxonomy): domain Eukaryota; kingdom Metazoa; phylum Chordata; class Mammalia; order Rodentia; family Muridae; genus Lophiomys; species Lophiomys imhausi. The sequence goes on from CAJQZJ010032342.1 coordinate 1,519,669, forward strand.
ATAGATCTTTCTAGAACGTTTAAAACATATTTTGATTTCCCCTTTTTTTCCTTCAGTAAATCTGATATTTAAGTTTTAAGATATCAAGTTTTAAAAATCAGACTTTCCCTTATTTATCCCCCAGGTACTTCTAAATGTTTTCCCTGGATTCTTTAAGATCAGATGTTTAAAACTTCATCTTAACAGACTGTAAAACTTACCTTCCCAAACTCCCACCAGAGCTACAATTCTTAAACAAAAATCTTTATTATTATTTTATATGAATGGGTGTTTTGCTGGCACATGTGTACCTGGTGCCTGCAGAGGTAAGAAGAGAGAAATGGATTCCCCAAAACCTGAGTTATAGATGTTTATGACGATCCACATGGGTACTGGAAATTAAACTTGGGTCCTCTGGAGGAGCATACAGTGCTCTTAACCCTTGAGCCATATCTCCAGCTCCGAGAGTTATAATTCACATATGACTCATGTGACCAGAATTGCACTGTTTATATTCTTATATGACCATTCAGTGCTTTGAAATTTGTAGGTTTTAATTCCTGTTTCAAAATTAATGTCTGTCAGAGATCCTGGGCCAAAAGGCTGAAGACAGATGCGTCAATGTATTGAGAGAAATTCAGGACTGTCCAGGCAGCCAGTTGTCTGTCATTTCTTAGTTTTGGAAGCTGCTTGCTCTGCACTTCCTGTTTATTCAGATATATTAATCCTACTCAGGTCTCTGATGTGGTTGAAGACTAGATAGTTATAGTCTCACAGTTAAGTTTCAAGTTGTTTATGAATTAAAAGGATGTTCTAGGTCTTAGAAGAAGTCTTTAAGTTGGTAATGCAAGTTAGGATGGAAACTGAGTTAGGTATAGAACTTTAAACTCATTGAGATAGATAATAGAATGTTATTATTCATTGCCAAATACATATGAACTGGACATTGGGAATATATGTTATACCTTATAATTTTCATAATTGTTGTCTAATTGTTGTTATTGTTTTGTATTGTACTTATTGTTACAAGAAAAAAGTCTTTTCTTGGATTAAAAGGGGGGAGCTGTTGGGGTGGGGGGAAGATAATTAAAAAACAAAAAAATCAGATAGAAGGGTCAGGAGAAGAGGGTAGGAGAGTGAGACTGGGAGGGGAGGAGGGAGAGAATTGTGATTGAGATGTAACTTGAGGAAATAAATGTTGAAAAAAATTGTAGGTTTTTGTCACTTTCTATTTTTGAATATGAAGTCGGACAGACAGATGGACAGATGGATAGACAGACAGATGCAAGCGTGTGCACTGCATGTGTGCACACATGCATGGGTACACATGCACTCATGCACTCACCAACAGCCATTCTCCCTTGAAGACATGGTTTGTCCTGCAGCCATTTCAAGCACTGGCTGTTTGTCTGCATTAATCCTCAAGTGACTGGTTGTGGCCATGAGAAAAGCATTCTGTTGTCATGTTCATGCCATCAGATCGTATTAACCACCGTTTCCTAGGTGCTGTCATTCACTGACCCTGGTGCCAGTCTCCCTCATGTTCAAACAATTTTTAGTCCAGCTCACTGTCAGGTTTGTTTTTTTTTGTTTTTGTTTTGTTTTTTGTTTTGTTGTTGTTGTTAATGCTCCTGTTCTTTTAATTCTTGCTTGCAAGGCTAGCTACACCATTAGCGTGGATTAGAGAAGAATGAAAAGGCAGAGTCCCACTAACAGTTATTAAGACATGCAGGATGTCACGAAGATCATCAAGGGCAGCACAGGCTCCCTCTGAGCAGGAGCCCCTCAGAGACCATGTAGGTGGCACACCTGTAATGTTGGCTCTGCTTGGTTGGAATCCATGGCTCATTTTATGATTTTTATCCATGAGAGAGCTTCAAAATCTCTCTGGAAAAGTGCTGGGGTATCTCTGATGGTCTCACCACCTCTTGTCTTTCTTTTATCTTCCCTGGGAAGGCAGGAATAGCTGTGTGGGTTAGTAAGAGTCTATATCCCCTAGGCCCCATTTCATCAGTCCCAAGGCGAATCTTCTTAGCTCCTCTTCAGTGTGTCTCTTAACTGGGCTCAGGGAAATCACCTTCTGCATCCAGCTAGCCTGCTGTGAGTCAGAGTTTACTTATTGTCTCAACACCTAAAGCCAGTAATTTGGGCCAGGAATCCTTGATTCAGTGGGAATAGTTTGTTGAGCACTGGCTTTGTTTTCAGATACAAAGCCCTGCTTCTCCACACAGTTCACCCAACACTCCTAGACACTGACACCTACCCAGTATGACCTGCCTAGTGCACACACGTTGTCGCTTTGAACTTCATGTGCCCCCCCCTCCTCTTTGTGTCCATTTTCATGAATTATCATATAAGCCTATATGATAACATACCATATAAGTAGTATGTTACCCAGCCTGGGCTTCTTCCTGGTGAAACTCCCTGAGATACTATTAAATGATTCTCCTATTTCTATTACCCCTCCTGCCCAGTTCATGATATTTTCCTTTAAGAACATTGAATTTGAAAACACAAAACAGAACATGTCTGCCTACACTTCCACTTACAGACTTTCATATCTTTGACTGGCAAAGAAAACAATTTTGGCAGAGGTGACCATGAATTGACCTTCTTTGTTTCTGACAACCTCAGGGAAGGAAAAACATGACTGATAATAAGAAGTGGTTGCTTCAGGGCCAGCCTGGCTGACAGCCCCAGTCAGGCAATGCCTTCAGTCCCAGGTCTTTTTTGACAAGTAATATCCCCTGAGTAAGCAGAGAGGGCAACACCAGCAGTTTGTGTTTGTAGAAAGTAGAGACATGTCCTATGCTGTTATTCCTTAACACCCCGATGCGTTCCCTCAGTCTAGCTTGAGGCTGTTGAAGAATCCACTTGGTGAATTGAGTTCTATTTACCCTAAGGCTACCATAGAAGCTTATTTTTCTCATGGATAGCCTTCATGTGGATACAGGTGAATAATTTTTTTTTCTGGTATTAAGATCAATAATTGTGTTCTCTATGAGCATCATATTTTTTAGTGTGGATGCTGATAATCTCTTTGTATTTGCCATAAGCAGGCAAAGCTCTACAATTTATATCCCATTTCTCACAAATGTAAGGGCCCTATATTGAGTAAGTAAATTAAACCAGACTTTGTAATACTTTCATTTTTATTTTCTCCCTTTATCTTATAGTTTAATTTTTTATTCTATTTTATTTATATAATGAATACAATAAGTAAAAAATTTTATTTTATTGTTATTTAAATTTATTTTTTATTTTATGTTGATAATTACCTGTGAGTATATATGTGTAGGGTGTAGCGCATGCATGCACGGTGCTTGTAGAGGCCAGAGGATTTCACCCAGTCCCCTGAGACTGAAATAGCAGATAGTTGTGAGCTTCCATGTGGGTGCTGGGATTTGAACCCAGGTCTTTTGGAAGAGCAGCCACTGCTCTTAACCACTGAGCCATCTATGTAGTCCTTAGAGCTCCTAATTTTAGACTTCATATTATTTCCTACTGCATCTCAAGAACAAGTCACACTAGAATAGAATTTAATCCATACTAGAAAATAGGAAAGTTCATATTAATTTATGAAATATATGAATTAATTAATTCATAAAATTAGTAATTATTAAAAAGCAATTATTAAAAATATCACCTTTATACAAGGTATGGGCAACCAATTAAAAATCACAGATATTTGGAGGCTGGAGAGATTACCCAGCAGTTGAAAGTTCTTATAATTCTTCCAAAGGACCAGAGTTTGATTCCCAGCACCCACAGGGTGGCTTGCAATTACTCATAACTCCAGTTATGGTGGATCTGATACCCTCTTCTGACTTCCATGAGCACCAAGCATGCATGTGGTACGCATACATACATACAAGCAATGTTTTAAAACATGTGAATCACGGAGCTTTGAGACTGTGTACAAATAGAATGAGAGCACGAAAATTGAAATTCCCAATACTGAGTATCACTGCTTGTCATTGCTGTGCGGCTTTGTCAATGTCTCATAAATATAGATTTATTCTAAAAAAACTGTACGAACTTGTATGCTCAGAGGCAATGTGGAGACTAATTTGCTCATGTAGAGGTTTGACAGGTTAGCTTCACAGAGAGGAAGTTAGTAACGTGAGCTGTATCTTTGGGAGACAAGAGGTGGGTGGTCATGAAAACCCACAAGTTGAATATTCAATCTGCCTGTGTAAGAGTACCCCCCCCCAGTCACAGGGTACACCATTTACTTCCAGCTAAAAGCAGTGGTAGAATTATTAATAAATCCAGATCTGGGACTTTTCCAAAGTAATTAAAAATTTATAACATCTTTCATGAAGCATGTCATTTTAATTTTTACATAAGAGGCATTACTTGACAACACAGCCTTGATTCTTCTATGCACCCCTTGATTCTAACTGTGCGTTAATGTACAGTGTGTGTTGATTGGCGTTTTGTCTGCAACCACTCCTTTTAGATCACTGTTGACAAATAGCCATCTCTGTTCCAAGTGAGACTAAGTCCTCGTTGAGCTGGTTCTTCTTTCATCTGGGTTCCAAGGCGCTGGGGATGTGGTTCTCCTTCCCTCCTTGCAGGAAAGTGTTGGTGGGCACCCTCTTTCACTTAGCATTTTTGATAGACATAAAGTATTTAGCTTGTTGAACTCCCATAGCTTTAATGCTGCAAAGACAATGCAGGGCTGTCTTCATAAAGCATGTAGAAACCAAGGCTTTAGGTAATCACTCGTCTGGTGGGTTCCTTCCCAATGGAAGCAATCCTACCTACTTATATTAACTCACTGTGTATAAACTAACTTTCCTAGAAGCGAGTTAAAGGCTGTGCTATGGGCTGGACACTTGTGTTTCTCTCTTCCCACGTCTGAATATTCAAGTCCTCATTCCTCTCCAGTGTGGTTGTATTTGAAGGTGGGACTCTTGGGAGGTAATTAGGGTCAATGTCATAAGTTTCAATAGGAATGATGCCTTTATAAAAAGAGAAAGAGACACGAAATCTCCATTTCTCTGATATGTCAGGACCCTTTGAGGTCACAGAGAGCATAAGGTCATCTCCAAACAAAAGGTCTTTATCACATATCCAATGTACTGGCACCCAGGTCTCAGACTTACCAGCCTTCAGAACTATGAGTAGTAAACATTTGTTGTTTAATCAATACTATATATGTTGTTTTGTTGAGGTAGTCCAAGCAGAATGATATAGATTATATTTGCTCATGTATTGGAGTCAACAAAAACCTGTGTGAATATCAGGGAGTCTTGGAAGGGTCCAAGTCAGTAACTTTTTTGCCTTGTGTATACATAGACCATATTGACAGAGGACAGCCTTGCCAGTAGTGTGTGGATTGCTAAGAAAGAGTAATGAAAATGGTGGTCCAATGGCTGACATTCCATTTGAGTTGTAAACATTTTTGTTAAGACTTAGCCTTTAACTTCCTTGTTTATATATCTATCTTTGCTTTTAATGTAGGGACTCTTCTGGATGTATTAGACCCACAGTCACTGTAATATGGAAGAAAAGGAAATGCCATTTTAATCAGAATAGTAGCTCAAATATGAGTTGTGAAACATTTCCTTGTCGTGTAATCTGGAAAAAATATTGAAAAATTTGAAAATATTGAAAATTAGTTTTCATGAATCATTGGAAAAATGGTTGGTTCTTGGACTTTCTTTGTATATATGCCATTTTTAGGATACACCTTTCCTTTTTTAAAAATAATTTTTTATTTCATTTTCTGTTTATGAGTATTTTGCCTGCATGTATATATGGGTACCATGTATGTTCCTGGTGTCCACGGAGGCCAGAAGAGGACACTGGAACACCTGGACCTGAGGGTCCAGGTGACTGTGAACCACCATGTGGGTGCTGGGAACTGAACCCACATCTTCTGCAAGAGCAGCCAGTGATCTTAACCACTGAACCTTCTCTCCAACCCTGATATGTGCTGTTTTTATTCTCAAGGTCTGTGGCCAATTAAAGAAAGCAGAAGATCTGCAATTATAGCAGGTGTATACTGCTCAATGTAAAAATGCATGAGACCATTTCCAGAACATGCTTATAAATATACATGCATGTGCTTAGATGTTTATTAATTCATTGATCTACTTTTACATTTGAAGGCTCTGAAGAATCTCTGCTAATTTTTGCTTTGTTTCTTCTTTTGTTTTGAGATAGGATATCATTATGTAGCCCAGGCTAGCTTCAAACTCATCCTCCTGCCTCAGCCTCCTGAGAATTAGGGTTGCAGGTGTGTCTCTATGCCTAGCCCTATTTGATGATTTGAACAACTGTGTTATAGCAGTTAATTTGTGGTGACGTGGCTGTGGCTAGACGATTAGAAGGGGCAGAAATCATAGGTGGGAGAACCAGTGAGAATCTATCAACATAACCCAGGCAGAAAGTACTCAGAAATTGACTTTGGACAAAAAAAAAAAAGTAGTGAAATTAGGCAGAGAGAACACTGGTAAAAGGAGAAGCATTTCAGGGTTTGCTGTCTGATTAAATATCAAGGGTGAGTTAGAAGGACACAGTTCTATCCAACAAGAAACTTTAGGTCTGAATGACAAGACGGGAGGTTGTAGAAGAGTCCCCCAAAATGCCCCAGAGCTCTTTCATATACTTCCCAATGTTGACGGTATTTATATATGTCCCTCAACTGAGGAATGGATTAAAAAAACAAAAACAAAACTGGTACATCTACACAATGGAATACTACTCAGCTATCAGAAACAAGGAAATCATGCAATTCACAGCCAAATGGATGGAACTAGAGAAGCTCATCTTGAGTGAGCTAACCCAGACTCAGAAGGATGCATATGGCATCTACTCACTTATAGTCAGATAGTACAGGATAACTATCCTACAACCAATACACCAAAAAGATCAGGAACATAGACTTTGTTACCTATTAATGGGACAATTTGCCCTAGGGGTGCTACCATATAGGCCCTCCAGTGCAAGAGGAAGCTCTTAGCCCTTATACGGCTGTTGAACTGAGAGGGGCTGATATGTAGGGAGACTACACATCGGAGGAGTGGGATGGGTGGGAGAGGGAGGAGAGGGTGGGAGGGTGGAACCGGGAGGGGTGGAAAGAGGGCACTGTGATGGAGTGTAACTTGATGTAATAAATACACATTATAATTTAAAAAAATTCTGCTCCCTAAATTTTCTCAGATTTAAAAAATTCCATTGCCTTGCTGGTGTTTCGGTCTTAGAACCTAGACCACTGAAATATCCAGCAACGAAACTGCTTTTTAATCAGGAGCAGGTGGACCAGGCTGTGTTCGAGGTAACTACCCTTTCAACTGCCATACTCTGCTCTGGCAGTATTTAATTCTGAGCTTCACAGGCAGGAATCATTAATAACTTATCTCCCTCACATGCCTGTGCAAAGGAAGAAAAACTGATAAAAATTTAAAATTGTGATGGGCTAATTATAGTAACTAAGTTTGGAATAAGTAATTAAAATTCATATAACAGAACAAACATATTAAAATGTAATTGCACATGGGGTGACTATATTCAACAGTATTTTTTTCCATCTGGAACACAGTATGATTATAAGAAAGAATAATAAGAAAAAAACTGATTTAGGTTACATTCAATACATAAATGCATTTATATGAGGCATAAAAATTGGTCACTGACAATCATCTAAATTTCATGTTTCTCTGCATGACAGGCATCTTGATATTAGCAGCTGAACAAGTCACCTAAGACTGCATTATACATCATGTGTCTTTAGCACGATACAAACATGTAAGGAGAAAAGTTTCAGATTCGGTTCACCATTCATCCCGCACAGTAAAGAACATTGTCTGGCTTATGAGACAACACAGTCTGCCTCACCTTGTAGGAAGTTTTTATGTACTCCTGTTTTTCACCACCAATTGCCATGCCTACAACCCTGCACAATCATTTCATTTAGTCCTCGTAGATACTGGACTCTTGGGTTAAGCCGGTAAGACTTAGTGAGCGCCTACTGCCTGCCCACGGTCCTGCACTGGAACACAGCAGGGGGAAGAAGTGAGCGCCTACTACCTGCCCACGGTCCTGCACAGGAACACAGCAGGGGGAAGAAGTGAGT
>CAJQZJ010032342.1:1527743-1557307 GCA_907164525.1 Lophiomys imhausi
GGTCCTGCACAGGAACACAGCAGGGGGAAGAAGTGAGTGCCTACTGCGTGCCCACGGTCCTGCACAGGAACACAGCAGAGGGAAGATGTTTGAATCTGCTGGCTGTTGTTACTTATGCCCTAGCTACTCTCCTAAATGACTACTTTTGAAAATTTAACTTTTGTTGTTTATTAATCTTCATACTGATATTATAGGCTTCCTGAGGTTAAAACCATGTGGTACTCACCCATGTAGAGGAGAGTTGTGGTGTGCAGTGTTAGAAAATTGTAACCAGGGTGGGGAGATAGCTCGGTGGTTGAGGACACTGGCCACTCTTCCAGAGGACCTGGGTGTGATTCCCAGTATCCACATGGTGGCTCCTAATTCTCTGTAACTCCAGTTCTGGGGAATGCAGCAACTTCTTCTGGCCTCTGTGGGCACTGCAGGTATGTGGTTCACAGATATACATTGCAGACAAAACACCCATACACATAAAATAAAATAAAAATTAAAATAAAGTTTTTTTTTTAAGAAAAGAAAATTGGAACCAAATGTGTTTACTTCCATGAGTGTGGAAATCTCTGACATGGTTAGAGGATAAAAGACAGACCTCAGCTCATTGGAAATGCCATCCTACATGTGCCCAGGAAAGGAGGACAATGTCAGTGGGAGAAACTGTCTAAATTATCACAAGGGCTGTCTTATTGGACTTCTCCTAAGTCAGTGTTGCTTAGGGCCAGTTGCCTATTTCCAGAGAGCTCTGAGGAAAGAGTTTTAACAAGGCTGGAAGCTGTATTTGAATTCCTGGGACACATGAGGTACAGGGCAACAATGACAACAATAAATCACTAGTAAGTTATTAGCATTTATTAATAGTAGCTATTAATTTTATTTCTTTATAAAGTGGAAATGTTAGCATATTACTGTTTTGATTATAGTGAAAGGTATATCAGTATGTAGCAAACTTGGTTCATAGTAAAAAAATACTTAAATTTTAGTTCTAGGTTATTTACTAGCAGCGTTCAGTTTAGCAAACACTTTATCTATATGCTGTAGACTGTATGTTTCGCTCTTAAGTTTATGTGTTACAGCCCCTGCACCAGATGTGAGCAGGGTAGGGTCTTTGGGTCGTGTCTGTGGAGACAGTGGAGTCCTCATGGATGGCATGTGTGCCTTCATGTGAAGAGACAGAGAGCTTGCTCCTTTCGTTGGCCACTGCCATGTGATGGGAAGATGAACATCTGCCACACAGGAGCAGCTTGTCCCTGACCCGTCCTTCTGGCACCTTCTTGGGTTGCCCAGCCTCCAGAACTTTGAGAAGTAAATGCTTATCATTGAAGCCACTCAGTCTATGGTACTCTGTCAGAACAGCCTGGGATGGCTATGCCAACAGATCTCATTTAAACTTCAAAAACCTCCCTGCAGGATGTATGGCTTTGCTTCTGTTTTCTTCCTGGGCGAACTGAGGTTTGAACGGGTAAACACAGCTCTTAGGATCTCACTCTTCTTAAATACATCTTTTAAGGTTTCATTGGCTTCAGTTGGCAGATGCTTCCCTGCCTCTTGGCTGTTTTGATGAGATTTTCCTGAGAATGTCCTTGTGAACTGCCGAGCAGTGCAAGTGGTAGCAAGGAGCAGAATGGAGGAGAAGCCACTTGTGGGGCACTGCAGTGGATGTCACAGTGCCGCCGCCTTGTGCTTTATCTATTTGCATTGAGAGCCGTAGGGTCACTGGGAGGGGAAAGCTGCCAACGGGAAAAAGACTTCTGGAAAAACAGGTGAGACATAACCTGGAGATCTCCTGAATTATAAGGGATCCCCAGTTCTTCAGGTGGGCTGGGTCTGTCAGTACTACCCTTTGTGTTGTCGTACACTTGCGGGTAGTTTCGGGTGTTATCCAGTGTCTAGCATGTGCAGGTTCTCAGAAGGTGGTTTCTTATGGGATGACAGAAGGGCATGTAAGGAGGCACTGAATTATGTGACCTTACCCTTCAGGCTCAGAACAGAAACAGAAATAACTTCAGACCTTTTAATTTTGTTTTTGAGGATTATAATATAATTACATCATTTCTCCCTTCCCTTTCCTCCATTCAGGACCTCCCATATATGCCTCCTTGGTCTTTTTCACATCCACAGCCTCTTTTTTCATTACTTGTTACATGGATGTATGTGTTACATGCATAAATATGCATATATGTATACACATACACGTATATACATATATGCCTAGATATAACCTTCTCAGTCTGTATAGTGTTTTTTATATTTATGTTTCCAGGGCTGACAATTTGGTATTAGTTAACCAATTGGTGAGCTCTTCCCTGGGGAAGACTATGTCTCCCACTCTCAGCATTTCTTAGTTCTTTGTGTAGGGTTGGGACTGTGTTGGCTTTTCCCCATCGGCTTTGGCATGTCTATTGCTCTTGTGTTTGTTCAGCTCATGTTTAGGCAGTGATGTCAGTGAGACTTTATGAGAGTGTAGCTTCCAGCATGTTTTTTTTAATATTTATTTTTACTTATGTGTTTGCATACATGTTTGTGTGGGGCTATGTGTGTATGAGTGCAGGTGATCACATAAGGTAGAAGAGAGAGACGGGTCCTTTGGGAGCTGGAGCTACAGTTGTTTGTGGGTGGCAAACACTGGACTTGGCCTCTGGAAGAGAGGTACTCATCCTAAACCACTGAGCCATCATTTCTTTAGGCCCACCAGGTGTTATGTGCACACATGATTGAATATAGGGAATCAAGGGCATATACACTTCAGAAAGGGCTGAAGGAGAAAACCATAAATTGAGCTCAAGTTCTGATTCTCAGAACAATCCAGAAAACTGACTTTCCATGGATTAGGGTGCTAGGAGCTGTTTTCTTGAGGCTACTCTGGGACTCAGGAGATTGAAAACCTTGGTTTAGCTGTCTGACCTCTGATGCCTGGAAGCACAATGCTGTGATCTGAGTGTCCGAAGTCAGGTCAGGAAGGGTTGCTGCTGCCAATCTGACCTGCAGAGCTCCACACTCAGACTTGGGAAATGGACCCTGGAATGCCTTAACACACATAGTTCACATTTCCACAACCAAACTGGTGCAGAAATAGAGAAAAAGATATGAACATGGCCACCTCATTTCTACTGTGGAACGTCTCATCGTGCCTTCTGCTCAAATTCCGAGGAGGCCTGGGAAAGGTAACTTTTAGCTTCCTAATGTTAGATGAGGAGAGGGTGAGCCAAAGGTCGAGAGACTCAGCTTCTCAGAGCCTAATCTGCTCATCAAAGTGAGAATAGCTATGGGGCACTTATCACCAGGAGTTATTGTTAGGGCATAGCAAAGTAAGCAAGACACATATGCATTATAAAACATTATATGACATTCAATAGTGTGATTCATCCATGATCTACTATTCAACAAGTATTAGTGTTTCAGACATGGTTTTAGGCACATTGGTCAGTTTACAAATCAGACAAAATATCTTCCTTGAAGAACTCAACTTTTAATAGGGGAAAGAGATGAAAAATACCCAAATTAGTATTCTTAGGTAAATTATTTAGTAATTTATAAGAATAAGGTTATACCAGATGGGGAGCAAGGGCACATGTGGGAAGCACTAGGGTTCTGGGGAGTCAGATGGCTGAGTTAGCCAGCAAGGCAGGATCTAAGCAGAACAGAGAAATTCATGAGGAAACCAAGGGGATGCTGGGAAGGCAGAGGAAAGAGTTCCTGCAAAGGCTCCTATCAGGCTGTGTTCCTTGATTACTAAAATAATACTAATACTAAAAAAGCATAATGGAGAGCAAGAGTCTAGACTTGGAACCCAAGGGTCACAACAGCTGGCTGCCATGGGCTGTGTGGGTCACTGAAAGAGCTTGAGCCCTGATCGCTCAGAGTGACATGTGACAACTGTGGAGACTTGTGATCAGCAAGAACACAATCCCCGTTACGCTTAAAGGATCATTTTGGCTGTTATGCTGACAGACCCACCCCTCATCCCACTGATACATAACACCAGTCATAATCTGTTTAGCAGATACACACTAAATATTTATTATGTGTCTGACATACAGCTGTGCACTGGGGCATCATGGCCAGCTAGACCAATGCCACCTCCCTGGGTAAGTTTTAATTCATGACAGGAATGCAGATTCCTGTAGATGTGAGACAAAGGGCCTAAAGAGAGGGTGTGGGGGGAAGGGTGGTGACCATACTGGCAAATCTCTATAGTGGGAAGTCAGATGTAGTCCCAAAGCTGCTAAAAATTTCTGGAAAAATATCACACACACACACACACACACACACACACACACACACACACACATATATACATATATATACCTCAATGTGATAATGAATACTTAAACTGTTAAGTAACAAATTTTAAATGGTGTCAAATTTGAATAATTGTGCCACTTAACAAATCACTGGTGGTCTGTGAAGTGAACCGGCAAAACTTAATGGACTTCTCACATGATTATCATTAGGCAATTATGGCTCAGGGTTAGCTGAAGAACAGAAATGACATATTATATTTGTTATCCCATCAGGTGGTGCAGAAGTTCTCCTATAGCATTGCCCATCTGCTGGTATCACTATTCAGGTTTGCTCTGCAATTATCTAACTGTGTGATTTCTACTCACTCAGTAATCTTATCTTAATAAGATTTTATTGTGAACATATACCCTGCCTAAGTCATTGGGATAATTGTTATGTCTCAGTATATGACTTGTATAACAGCAGATGTGTCATCAACCCTCCCTCTCCTTTTGTGGAGTTGATCCACAGATATGTCCTTCTTTTCCTCTCTTTTCTACAAAAAATCTATAATTTTTAGTCATAAGAATAAAGGACTTAATTACCTATTTTGTGTTCTAGATTATAGCACCAAATTGCTGTCTTCCCCCAGAGACTTAATTTAGAATACCCAGGTATAAGTAGCCTTTTAGATACAAAGACAACATTGGATGGTTATGAGACAATGCTGTCGTGACTGGTGTAACGAGAACTTAAACGTTTAATTCTCCTTTGCCTTCTTCTCCTGCTATGGGTTCCTCTTACCGGGTTAGATGAGGTCAGTTGCCTTTATCATTTGTGTGATAAAACACATGACAAATGCAATGCAAGGAAAGAAGGCTTTCCTATTAAAATTAAAAACAGAAAAGAAAAGAAAGTAGTCCACCATGGTAGTGAAGGCACAGTAGCATGACATGGTGGGTGATCACATCACATCCATAGTCAAAAACCAGAGCAAGAAAGGTGGAGAGAAAGAATGCTTGCCCACTTTCTCCTTTGTATTTGCCATGGGACAGTGTAGCTCATATTCAGGGTGTGTTTTCTCACTACAGTTAAACCTTACTGGGAACACACTAATAAATACACCCAGAGGTATGTTTTCACGGTGTTTCTAAATCTAGTCAGGTTGACAATGAAAGTGAACCATTACAGCTGGCTTCCTCTTTTCACCCTCTTTATTGGGTCAGAATCTGCACCTGAGCAGCACTGGCCACATTAGGCTTGAATCTCCCGCTCATTTCACCCTCTCTGGAAACACCATCACAGACACGCACAGAGGCGCGTCTCCTAATTAATCTCAAATGTAGCCAACTTGGCAGTGAAGATTAGCTGTGACAGGTCTACCCACTGTCACCTTGACACATAAGTTTATCTCTGTCTCTCTTTTTTTAAGAGTATATAGAGGCAGGTTTATTGGGGGCAGCTCTTGGACAGGTTCACCGATCTCACAGGAGGAGGTCAGGGAAGTCACAGTGCAGACAGGGAGACAGAAAAGCAGGGGGTGGAAAGAGAAAGAAAGCTCAGGTGCAGAGAGAGGAGAAATGAGAGAGAGAGAGAGCGCAAGTTTATCTCTTTTAACCATATCACACAGCCCATGTACTCAGCAACTCATAACCATTTCATAAGGCGAAGTGCATTTAGCTCATCTCCAACACTCCCCAAATCTTAACAGTTTAAATACTGACCACAAGACCCAAGTCCAAAATTTCTTCTAATATTTAAGACAATCTATTAACCATGGGCCTCTATAAAATCAAAACCCAAGTCACAGACTTCCAGTGCATAGAGGCACAGAGTAAACGTCCCGACCTAGGCCAGTAGAAAAGATAGGATCATGGCAAGGAAAGATCAGACCAAAGGCATACAAAACCCCACAGGGCAAATGTCAAATCCTCCTGCTCCATGTACACCTTATGCTGCGTCATATGGATTCAGAAGGACTTGGGTATCCCCATCCGTCTAGTCCCATCTGCCCGTGGTACATGTAGCATATCTCTTGGGAAAACCCTGTTACATGCCTGCAGCTGTCCTACACACATCCTACAGTCTAGGCATTTCCAACATCCTTGGGCTTCTACTGTAACTGAGGTCTTACCCCATAGCTCTGCTCATTTCACAGCCTCCTTGCAGGCAGTCCCTATCCTCAGTTGTTTTCTGGAGCCTTGATGACCCTGGAAACTCTTCATATCATATACCTGGAAAGTTACCACTGTCAGTTTGTGATGTAGTTTGGCAGCTTCTACCATTAGCTGTGGTTGCTTTCATGCATCTTGACCGCTGGGTCTTGAAAAAGACTCCTCCAAAAGACTACCTTCAAGCAGGGAACACCTTCAGTAGTAGTCTTAGTTCAGGCATTCTCAACTTTCAAATGAACTTGCATTTTCGTGAGTTGAAGTCTTTGATGTATGAGGTCTTGGATTCGGAGTACCTTTCCCCTTGTTCCTATGAAGGACATCAGGTTTCTCTCTAATGATAATAATCTCTATGTCTTAGAGTCTAAGCAAACGCAGCTGCTTCCTCGAAGTCTGCCTTGTCTGTGCCTGAAAGCTTGTTCACACTACCTTCCTCACGGCATGTATGTTTTCCCTGTCTCCCTGTGCACTCTCATGTAGAACAGACTTCCACGCTTTCACTGACAACCAGCAACGAGCAGTGATCATTAGAACACAGCCTGGAAGGAAGTTAAGCTGTCCTGAATATTCCTCCAGCCAACAACTTTGTTGCTTTTGAGTTCTGTTTAATTCTTAGGGCACAGGCAAGATGCAAACAGATTCTTTGCCGGAATGCAACATCCAGTCTTCGTTTCCCTCTGAAACTTCATTAGCCAGAACTACTGTGTATATTTCTCTTGGTACTCTGCTCTTCCAAACTCTCGCCTAAATGGCCCACTAAATTCTGCCTTCAGTATTCTGGGTTTTCATCATATGATGGGGCTCCACACTGTCCTGCATCACTCCCACAAACCACTTCTGAAAGCCCTATGTGATCATGTTTGTCACAGCGATAGCCCCACACCTGGTGCCAATCTTATGTGTTAGTTGCTCTTCCTTTTAGGGGACCCACATGAGGAACAAGCTGAACATCTGCTACATATGGGTAGGGGAGCCTAGGTCCAGCTCGTGGATGCTCTTTGGTTGGTGGTTCAGTCTCTGTGAGGCTCCATGGGTTCAGTTTCCTCTGTATGTGTTCTTGTGGTTTTTTAACCCAACTACATTTTTTAAAAAGTAAATCTCTCAGATACAAACGAGTCCTAACTATGTTTCACATAGGGATGTTTCTCCAATACTATCTGTTGGCTGTGCAAGTAAAATGAAGTTAAAAAAAATGATTTCTAGGGAAGAGACACCTAAAATGTCAGGTATATTATTCTTTAAAAGTTCGCCAGCTGCCAGCTAATTATCTTAGCCATGGGTCCTAAAGCAAACAGAGATGTGGCAGGAGTAATTACCACCAAAAGCCAAAGCAAAAGTACTTCAGCGCAGGTTGGAAAGCCACCTCGGGGACTCTGCTGAGGGTTGAAAACGCTGGGGAGAGCCCAGAGTTAGGTGGACAGTAAGGTACCCAGGAGTCCTGATGAGAGGGTGGCCGAAGGGCACAAGCCAAGGAAGAGGAATTGCTTGGTGAGAGAGTTGTAGGAGGGTCATAGTACTTCTTCCTTCCCACGATGGGAGGGCTCCCCTGTGGAAAGGGTTAGAGTCATTGTGGGTTATTACCCAGATTTCTACCAGCAGTTATAAAAGAAACAAAAATAAAGGACAGAAACCCAATACTTATGGAACCTCTATATATTTTCTATGTAAACCTGACTGTACAAATGAGGGGGTGGAAGGTGAAGATAATAGGATACTTAGAGTCAATGGCAGAAGAGGGTTGGAGTGTCATGGGCAGAGTCTATTCTTTGTCCCCTGGTTACTCTGGGTGCTCTTACAGTCCACAGTCTCATTGGGAGGATGGCTTACAAGGTAGTTTTGTGCCTCTTGAAAGCCACTGAGTCAATCACAAAGCTCTGCCCTTCTGTAAGCAGTTAACTGTTCAGGGTCACATGACCAGATGCCAGCCGAGCAGAACTTCCTTGTTCCACAGGAGGGAAAGAGGCCATGAGAGAGACTACTCCTATACCAGGAGGGAAGCCCTCTGACCGAAGCAAACTCCATTTGGATTCTGGGATCTTCAAAGTGTTTCTAGGACTTTTCTTTTTATATAACACCCATTCCAATACAGCGAGACACTAAAGCAGCACCATTTTGGGATGGAAGCCAATGAGAACATTGACTATAGCTTGACTTTAGATAAAGAAATCATGTGCCGGCACCACATTGAAACCCCTTCCCATTCCAGGTAATTCAATGCAAATTTGTATAAGACTAAAGCAGAAGTGAAATGACTAAATATATGTAAAAAGGGTGAAAAAAAAGACATTTCAGCCAAAAGGAATTAAAGCCATGTTAGTGCTAAGTATATAATTTAATGAATTTTCAAAGCCATAAGAATTTGATGGTGGAAAGAATATCATCTAATATGAATGGATCTTAGTTTCTGAGTGTGACTGGTGGCCGAGATCAAAACAGTCCAGATGAGACTCAGCTTTTCTATTAAAAAAAAAAAAATGCAACGACTGGTTTAGCTTCTAGGTGGCTGGGTTCTGAAGACTGGTGCATAGCATCCCACCCCAAGACTAACTGGTACCGGTAAGCTCAGTCATTAATGAAGTGAGAAAAATCAGAATGCAATGTTCATGTCAATGTTAATGCGCTCCTACCTCATTAATAAGTCAGCACACAGAGGAAAACTACATTTAGAGGATTGCTGGGTACGGAATTTGAGCAAAATGATTGGGATGATCCCACTCATTGTAATTTAAGTCCATGCTTGATCGTGTGGTTATTTGTTTAATTTTTTGCAGCCCCTTTTAGATTGCTTTGCTTAACATTATTGCTACAGTGTCTAACATACAGCCTGGACCACATCAGGACCACAGATAGTTGTCAAACGAGTAAATGGGTGGTTTTATTAGACAATAATGTCATGACGTGGTCTCTTTCCTGTTCACTAGAGCTCACTTGAAGACAATCTTTAGCCTGAGCAATCAAGGACACAGTTAATAGAAACTCTCTTTTGCTTACTTAAAAAGAAGTGCAATTGTCATTACCTCATAGCCTACAGATTAGTATCATGCAGACACTATTACACAGTTGTGTGAATCACAGGTCACATCCCCTTATTTCCTCTCTAGATCTCTAAGATCCTTGTAGGCAGGGGCTGTGTGTTCATTTTCTGCCTGGACATTTTGGTGCTTAGCAACAGCCAGTTGCATGATGAGTATTTGTCGAGTCAGCAAATGATTGCCTTAGTGAGAACACAGACCAGTTCAGGGATAGGAGATGAATGAACTGCCATGGCCCTTCCTTAACGTTGTGGCAGCAGATGTCTCTAATAGATCTTGGAGATCTTTTCCATAGGGGTCAGGTGGAAGCATGGCCTCCTTCTCCACCAAAGCCCCAGGGAGCATGAGCAATCTCCTGGAGTTTACAACCTGAAGTCTGTTTTCTATCCCAATCTTAATATCTTGGCTGAGCCTAGGGAATCACTTGTTCAAAGGTGTGGGCTTCTTATCATTCAGCAGTAAACATTTATCTACTCCATTGTTCAGTTCCTAAAGCATCAGGACCAAAGCATATCTTACTTTCATCTCCATCCTTTCCTAGTTCATTCTGCTATGAGGGAAGAGAGATCCCCAGACTTCTCAAGACAATGTATCATTGTACTTGCTACAACAGAGGAATGTATATGAAGTAGGTGAACTTGGGGAGAGGGAAATAGATTAGCTCAGGGAACATCATGTGCATGTATGTATTGTTGGAGGAACAAACAGGGAGTTAAGGAACTGTGTGTAGAGGAAATAGCATTTAATTTGACCTTGAAATACAATACAAACCATATGGGGATAATATTTAAGGCAAGGCAGGGCAAAGGAAAGACATTAAACACGAATGCAGGTCATCTTCATTATAATCATATGTGATGTCAGCACAGTGGTGTGTTTTTAGAGTAGATCTGTTTGGGAAAATAATGGTCCATACATGTTGGAATTTCAAAAGGTTGAGAAGGGGGCAGACCCCCTTCCTGATCTGTCTGAGAAAAGGCCCGTCTGTACAGTGTCCATCTGTACAGTGTCCAGCCTGTACAGTGTCCAGCCTTGTCCGTGAAGCAGCTGTGTGTCTCTGTAGCTACTGAGTACAGTGGTTTTTGGACATATGGTGATGGGATCACTTTGCTCAGCCAATTAATAAATCCACATAGATATATCGGACAATCAAAAGAACCCACTGTCCCACATCGTGTAGATCAAGCACCAGAGGCCATGGTCATTTTCCACCCATGATGGTCAGTGTTTGAGGACCAGGGCTTTATATATATGCTTTGCACTAGCACTTGCCGCATCTCAGTCAGCCCTGTTCCCCACTTTACAAAGCTCTTGAGTAGAGAAAAGTAGAGGGGAAAAGTTGGACAGGGGAGAGAAAGCTATGAGGATTATTACAGTACAAACCCAGAAGCTCTGGAAGGTTGGTAGCGAGCCTCATGGAGTAAGATGCCAAGTCGTTAGCTTTCTAAGCAGCCTGCCTACCTCCATTGCCTGTGTCTGCCACTCACTGTCTTCCACTCTGGCAGCTTTGGGGGTCCTCATTCCTTTCCCTGTCCATTCCATAGGCAACCTACATTGAGCTGGAAATTCTGTTAATTCTATTTTAAAAATGTATCCCTAGTCCAAATGTAGCCTTTACTTACCTCCTACTATTGTTTTTTAAAATTACTTTGAAAAAAAAAACTGTTTACTCATGCCACAGTCCTCTAACTGGTCTCCCTGTTCCCAGAAAACCCCTAATACCTACTCAGAGTTATGATCCAATAAAATTGTGGCCCAGTAACGTATACAGTAAAATCACAGAGTTATGATCCACTAAAATGTAACAAACCCTCCCCAGAGAGGATTACATTCACACTTCCTTTCATGTCATACAGGGGGGTCCTAAGCATCCTAGTTCTGGGTCCAAGACTCTTATTCATCTACTAAGGAACATGTTGTAGGCCACCTAGTTGTACTTATATTTGTAGAAAGAATTGCTGAGATTGGAGTCTTTCACAAGCTACGATGAACATATCTTTCCCCCACACACCCCCCCAGCTCACTCCCTGAAGCTCTATCACTTTTTCAAAATGGGCGAAGTCCCACCTCTACCAAAGGCCTTGTCTTCTCACTGATGGAATTCCCTTTCAATTCCTCCTTATCTGGAAAACCAAGACTTATTCTTTAAGATCTACCAAGAGATCCCACCAGAAGAGAGGAAAACAATAAGCTGGTGTCCTTTCGTTCCTGGGTGGCTCTCTGTCATGCCTATGTATCTTTTCCACTTGAATCAAATATTTACAGATTTGCTCCCTGTTTCTTACTTCCTGCCCTTCTCTATATTCCATATGAGATGAATTTGGAGGGGTAAGAGTTCAGTGTTTTCATGAGAAAATCTTGAGACTTTATATAGCCACTGCAGCCAAAAGGCCACCCTGATGTTTCTTTTCTCTGGACTTATCAAAATGAGCAGTGGCAGACCAGAGAAGGGACTGGCAAGAGAGGCTGATGATGCCACTTTAGCCTGTTGAGAGGTTTTGCGTTTTCACAGAACTTTGCTCAAATTAGAATGTGGATAAAGCCATGAGAGATGGTAGGAAGAACAAAGAACAAATTCACATGCAGAGCCAAAACCACATCACCACTCTATAGCAACTCTATCACAGACAAGAGAAACGTCTCTGAAGAAATAGATTGCCGTGGGTATCGGGGACACAGAGATTCTAAAAGATGCAGAAATATAGGGAAGTACAAGATGATGCTGAAGCCTGCAGGCTGGGGAGACGTGCTAACTTGGTGAGAGGGGCAGTGGTACCACCTGTGTGTTTCTGTCACTATGACAGTCAGAGGGGAAGAGATGGAGCAGAATGTTTTCTTCGTCTCTGGAGTGAATTCATATTCTGGAATTTATTCAGAAGACACGGTAGTGGCATGGTCAGGCTGATACTTGCTAATTCTGCTTTCTATGTCTTGCTACATTTGGGGGGGGGTGTTGTTCCCCAACTTTTCCTTTCAGCCACATTGACTGACAGATTATGTCTTCCAAAAGGCAGAAGGTAAGATTCCCCCCGAGGCAAACATTACTGAAAGAAGGGAATAAATAGGATGCACTGTGATTTCACCTTGGAGTTCCCATGTCCCAATTGTGGCACTAGAGTTCAAACAAGATGCAAAAGGCCAATTGCAATACCAGTAAAAATGTCATTCAAAAATTTTCAATGCAGGAAGAATGGATGAGTAAGTGAAAGAAAAAAACAAAATATGAGTTGACACAAAATAGGAGGAACAATTTTTCATCTTGGGGAAGTCATTATGACAAATATTTTGTTGGGTTTTTTTTTCTTGAATTTATTTAGAAGAATTAATTGTACATTTAGCTTGTGCCTGAGCATTGTTAACAAAATAAAAGTTTTACCTGTCATTTTTATTTTCTCATTAAATACTGTAACTGAGAAAGGAAAGGACAGGATTAAAGTGGACTCAAAGTAGCCTTCATGTTTCTGTTAATTAGAAGCCTTTTCATTGCTTGTCCCCTTGTCTGTAGCTTGCTGCATTCTCCCTGTCACCAGAACACTGGAAAAAAACCCGTCACTTGTGCCTAGGGTGATATTAATGCAAGAAAAAAATATTTTAATATACTAAAAGAGTATACCTAGAGATACATATATAAATCTATCTTGGTTTTAAAATACATGAGCTACAAATTATGACTATTACATACTGTAAATGAGCAAACATTTATGGACAAAAATTTTATGATGATGGCAATGTGGATTTTATATGTCTCAGTAAATTATCTCGGACCTCAGAAGGAGAAATCAACAATTATTTACCATGTCAGGGGCTTCTCTGAACCAGGAATGTGGGAGAAGCTTGGCAAGGGGATTCTGGCTCTGGGTCTTTCGTGATGCCCTCTGTTGGTATGAACCTCAGCCTTAGCGGCAGTTGTCTGAGGTCTCCACTGAGACCAGCAGATCTGCTCCTGCTGTGGTTCATTCTCACCTGGCTGTTGAAAGGGGATCAGCAGCTTGCTGGATACAGGACGTTCTTCACCATGGGTCCTCTCCATAGAGCTCTTTGTGTTTTCTCAGGATCCAGTAGCTGTTTCTTCCAGAAAGAGAAAGGCAAGAAAGGCCTTTATGATCGAATCTCAGAAATGCTTTGCCATCAATTCTGCCACATAGTCTGTAGCAAGGGAGTTACTGTAGTTTGCTTTCCAGGCCAGGAGGAATTACATCGTATATCTTGAAGGAGGTAGTACCAAAGACTCTTATGCATGCTATATTAGTCTGAGCGAATTAATTAAGATCTGAATGACAAGCTCCCCTTCTGAATTAAACACTTAGGAGTACTAGGAAATAGGTTTATTCATTTGTATGACTCAAAGAAGGTTTCCAGAACTTCTTCACATCCACTAGGTGACAAACGATAAAACTTAAATATTACTACATTTTGAGATAAGTGATTTAAATGCATAAATAAACATTTAACTTAGATTTCAACATTAGTTATATTATGTTTATAGTCAGCAAGTTTCATGCTTATATTTTAGAGACAAAGAAAGAACAATTTGAAAATCCAATACAAAACAATGTATAGACCCAGTAAATACTACCGTATTACATACATCAAATATAAACCAGCTTTATATTCTGAAAAGCACTCATGGGTTTTATTTTAACTTTTAAATAAGTTACTGACAAATATGTAAAATAGTAGACTATACTCCCCAGGTAAGTGACACAGTGGTTTATTTATGTGGTGACTTGATTGGACCACAGCATGTTCACATGTTTGCTTAAGAATCATTCCAAGGATCTTCAGGGGAATTTCTAAATATCATCAACTGTAAATTGAGTAAAAGAGAGTGTCCACTCTTGTAGGTGGACCTCATCCAATCAGGTTAAACCCTGAACAACAGAAAGAGAGTGAGGTCCTCAAGTAAAGGAGATCCCTCCCCCCCCATCATCCCCTGGATTGGGGTATTGACTTGGCTGCTTTTTTGTTCAAGCTTAAAATATGCCCTTCCTGTGACTCCACTGCTGTTTCCTTCCATCTGCTCCATAGATCCTGCAAATAGCCCCTGAACTGATAAGTCCTTATAATAAAATGCCCTGTCTTTTTCCATAGTGTATTTGTGCATGTGCAAGCAATTGTTCATGTGTGTCAGTTTGTGTGTGTGGGTATGTATGGGTATAGGTAAACACACACACATTTTTTCCCTGCTGAACCTTGACTAATACAGGTAATATTATGGGGGAAGATTGTGTCATAGTTAACACCATGTTGAGTTTTGGGACATTTATGCTGAAGTCCTTTCTCTAATTCACACAAGACAAACATCCCACCTGTCTCTTCCTGCTGGAAAGAGCATCAGTTTCTTTTCCTCTGATAATCTATGGCGAAGCCTCCATGGGACTGCTATTGGAGGTGAGGCTTTTGGAAGGTGATGGGGTAGTGTTAAGCATTCTAAATGTTAATTGGTCCTGTTTGCTGCCTATTAATTAATTGACTCTGATTGGTTAAATAAAATGCTCAGGCCTGAGATTTGGCAAAGACAGAGGAAGGTGGGACTTCCTGAGATTAGAACAGGAAGCCTGCACTTTAGACAGGGATTAATGACCTTGGTGAAGGTCAGCCTGGTCTACAAAGTGAGTCCAGGACAAAGATACACAGAGAAAAGAGAGAGAGAGAGAGAGAGAGAGAGAGAGAGAGAGAGAGATTCTGTTAACCAATGTAAGGACCCAGAGTTAGGCTAGGGAAGAACATGCAAACAGCATGCCTCCCATAGCCAACAGTTAAGAAAAGCTAATATAAGATAGCATATCATGCTATTCTACACCAGTCTCCTTAAGATGGAGCTTCCATGGGAGACTTGGAACTCAAACTAATACAAAAAATGGTTTAATTAATGTTATCATTTAATAATTTTTATTATTTTATTTTATTAATTTTATTTATTAATTTATTAAAAATTATTTTAATAATTTTTATTATATTATTATTTGACTTAAGACGGTCAGCTTCTGACAGCTCCCATTTGACTTGGAAGAAGCCAATGAGCATCAAAAAGAAATCTCCCCTCAGGAGATAATTCCTCAAAAAGAAATCTCCCATCAGGAGATAATTCCTATTGGGCAAAAATGCCCCTGCTCTCTCAACAGACTATATTCAGTCCAAAGACGGACTAGAGCTTAAATGCAGGTAAGTCAATATCCTGATTCTGCAGAGACAGAATGGGAAAATCCTTATTTCCTGCTACACAGTTTAGTCTGTGAAAACTACTTGGCCAGAGGCTGAAGATGATGCTCCAACGATATCAAGAGATATTTGGGACTGTCTAGGCAACAAATTGTCATATTTCTTTTTGGAAGCTGCTCTCCTATGCTTCCTACTCACTCAAATAACTTTATCCCTTCTTATGTCTTTATGGGGTTGAAGGCATAATAGTTATAAAATTTCAATTGAACTTGAGTTGTTTAGGGTTTAAAAGGATATTTTCAAGTCTCAATAAAATCTAGGTTTATAAATATATGATATGAAAGAAATTACTTAGGTTCAGAACTTTAGACACACCAAGCTAGATAGATGATTTTTTTCTTCTTCAAGATTCCCTGATACAAATAGGCTAAACATTATGTCTGTAACTTTTATATATGGTTTTCTTGATTGTTTCATATTTGTTCTTATTGTTTTACTATAGGAGTTAAAAATTTTAGCCTTTTTATTAGACAAAAGGAGGGAATTGTTGGGGTAGTGTTAAACATTCTAAATGTTAATTTGTCCTGTCTGCTGCCTGTTACTTAATTGACTCTGATTGGTTAAATAAAATGCTCAGGCCTGAGATTGGGCAAAGACAGAGAAAGGTGGGACTTCCTGAGATTAGAATATGAAGCCTGCACTTTAGACAGGGATTAATGCATTCCAGCCAGGAGCAGCAGGAAAGAGGACGCACACCATGGATTAGAAAAAAGAACCTCATTCCACATGGCCAGGAACATCGGCATATCATGGAGAAAGGCAGCCCAAGGGGACGTATGTATATATGGGATCATATTTGGGTAATAGAATTAAGAGCTAGCTTAGATGGGCCAAGATTGCTCAATTCAGGCCAAGGCTTGTTAAGATCTATCAGGTGTCTGTGTGTTCATTATAATGGCTGCTTAAAGATTAACAGCAGCTAATCAATTAACAATAATATAAATACAGCTTAATAATTTAATTAATTATTTCTACAATGGTGCCAAATGTAATTTAATTAATTTTTTTTCTACAGAAGATATCTAGATCAGGAGGACAGGAGGTTGCTTCCCCACCCCATCTCTCTTCTGTTTGTCACCCAAGAGTGCAGGGGGAGATGGCTACCCATGAACCAGGAAATGAGTCTTCAAGTCACCTGATCTCTGGTCCCTTCTAGCCTCTAGAATTGAGACATAAATTTTTGTTGTTTTAGCCCACACTGACCAAGACAGATCACTTACTGGAAATAAAGGATTTGAGTTCAATGATCCCCGTTTCCTTTCAGTTCTGACATGAACTTTGCCATTATTTCAGGAAAGCACCCACTTTTTGTCAATCTGTCTCTCCCTGCGAATTATCACTTGGATAAGTATGACATCAGTGCAGTGCTCTATGGCTCACATTTGGTATTCACTCAAGAATTCGACAGTTCTCAAAAACCTAACCCGAGCACTTATGGACTTAGCAATTAGTGCGTGTAGAAACTTACTGAAGGGCTAAACCCCATGGTTTCTCCCATTCATGCTCAGGGAGTTTGTTCTTAACACCCTTTTAAGCAAGTACATCTGTGCAGGTTTTATCCTTGTTAGATATTTACTAATTCTTCTAGGAAATGCATGCACTGAAGTTCAAATTTATATACCCCCTTTAATTTGTTTGGCTTAGATAAACTGCACCCAAAGATGGTTAAGATGTGAACAAGAGGTTGAAAAATATCTGTAGCACATCAACAACAATAACAACAAAAAACCACTTTATAAACTGTAGTTCTTTATTCACTGAGCTATGTCAGATTTATCACACTTCTACCAGACTCAAATGCATGTGAAGAGAAGAATTCCAAGCAACCAAATGGAATCAAGATCACAGCCCCCACCTAGCAATGCTTGGGGTCATGGAGACATGGCTGTGAATCTCAGCTTCACTATTTATTGCATGACGCTGAGCTTCAGTCAGGTTCTCTCCCAGCCTCGGTGTCCTCAGCTACTTGGGACAAAAGGATAGAGGGAACAATAAAACTTCACTGGGTGAGAGCAAGCAGGAATTATTCAATGAATGGTCACTACCGTGACGACAAAATCGTCTTGGGATGTAAAAGGAAAACTACTTCTACTTTATGATTCTGGTTTAGTTTACTCCACTGCTTTATTTTAGTGACTCTTTTCACTGATTTCAGGAAGTTGTGCCCGTGCATAAATGTAGCTGCATCTGTTGTAAATGTGAATTTGTGTTTCCAAGGACTTCCCATCTTTTGACTTGGTAGGAGGATGTCTTCAAACACTGGAGCACTGCTGTATGGCACAAAAGGAAGTACGGCCTCCTTTTCTCTTGAGGGAAGCTCAGGGGATTCCAGGAGGAGGAAGCCTGGAGCATGGGAAGCTCAAAGAGGAGATTACCATCTGTGTGTGGACTTCCCTTTGGTGGGACCTAGCCTTTGGGTTGCTCTGCAAAGTCTTTCCTTGGAGACAACTCATGCTAATCTCCAATGCTTTATGTTAGTGGCTCAGGTCAAACCCATTGTTCTTTTTTTAAAATTTTTTTTATTAAATACTTTTTTTTTTTTTCTTCAAGTTACATCTCAGTCACAAACCCTTCCCTATTCCCCCTTCCTGTCCCACCCTTCCACCCTCTTCCCCCCAACAGCTTCCCCTTTCAGTCCAACAAATGGTTCCTTCTCTAATACCAGTAAATACTATACAAAACAACAGAAATAAATATGCCACATTTATGAGAGTTAAATGGCCCAGTATACCTTCCCAGTGTCCTGTTCATACATATTTGGCCCCTGACTTTAACTTTCTACCATCTAACCATCTCCATGAATTTAAAGTTCTATAACTGACTTAGCTTTCATACTAACTTGCATCACTATTATAACCATCTTCTTAGATCTAGAATGCCCTCTTGATTCCTAAACAACTCAAAATTTAACTATGAGACTCTAGCTGTCTATTCTTCAACCACCTCAGAGACCTGAGAGGGATAAATATATCTGATTATATAGGAAGTGCAGGGCCTGCAGCTTTCAATACTAAGAAATGACAAACCAGTGACTACCTGGACAGTTCCCCTTTTCTCTCCACACATTCCAGCATCAGTCTTCAGCCTTTTGGTCCTGTTTCTCTGACAGACATTGATTGTAGAGCAGGAATTATGAAGGACTTACCTAACCTGTCTTGGCAGAGCTAGGCTGTCGACTTCCCTGCTACCAAGTTTTGCCCTTTTTGGACAGCAGTCTGTCTTCAGTTGAAGCAAGGAGTTTTTTCATGCCAAGAGATAGGCTTGCCACTAATTCAACCATTTCACACTGGAGATTCTTCGATGCTTATCTTCTACTTGGAGTAGAATAGGGGGTGCTGTCAGGAGCTGATATGTCTCGATATAAAAAAAAATCTTAATTTAAGATAACATCTTTGAATGCCATATTCTGCAGATCTCTTGGGGTTTTTGAAGATGCCCTAACCATCTCTTGTATTTAGATAAGCAAATGTTGCTTGTCTCTTAACAACTTGATTATTGAGTAGTTTAGAGAATATCTGTGATAGACTGTCATAGTAGCTAACAAAGTGACATGTTTGCATGACTAGGAGTTTGTTTTTCTTAACTATCCTAAACAGTTTTAGACGGTTGGTATCAAGAGGCCAGAGCTTCATTGTTCTTGTGTACTTGCACATCCATGTACAATGAGCAAACACATTCTGTAGGAGAGGGTGCTATCCATTCCAAATCATGTAATCAAAGCCCCCTTAATACTAGTATTAAAGCTACAACTCTGCTTTATTGTTTGTAGGCATCATGAGTTTCTGTTTTCTTTAAGCTCCAAACTAATCTGTTAATGTTTGTTGAAATATCATGCATGCCAGTTTATCGATATTTGCAAGAGTTAATTTCCTTAGCAATCTGTCTCAGCAGGCTCATTTCACATGGGCACAAGAGGAGGCAAAGACACTGCTTGTCTGGCATATGTAATGTGGAAGTACTCCGAAATGAAGCCCCAATGATTTTCCTCTCACCCACCTGACTGCCACATAGATCCTGCTGAACCGCATCCCTTCCCCATCTTAATAAGCACATTATAAAATAGAACCAGGTCTCTTCTTCCCCGAGTCAAGGAATGCTCAGGGAATTAAAAACATCAAAAGCAGAAAAAGTTAAGTAGCTCCACCAGGTACAGATCTAAGGCAAAGGACTACATCTAGCCGCAGAATCTCAGATCAAATGCGCCTGCCTTTCCCTTTCGCCCTCTGGGGTCGTACTTCTGATAAATAATTCACAGACTGCAGTGCAAAGTAGTTTGCATACTGACAAGATTAAAAAGAATGCTTTGTCTAGGTTAAATTTACAATCTGAAACCTTCCTTTAAAATGTCAAGAAGGTAATTAATTTAAGAAGGTTTTCGAAGCTGAGTCTCTGACCCTGTCAGAAACATTTCATTTCCTGAGGGTGAAGGGGGTGTTGCATTTTTCTTCCCAGATGCTTGATATGCTTCCCATTTTGGGATCTCTTTTCTTCTCCCTAATATGCTTTTATAGCTCTTTTCTTTTAAGGCCCCCAAATTAACCTAATATTCTTTCCCGATTTTTGTGGTTAATATTATCTAACGAAGTCAGCAAATGAGCTTCACCCTGGGACCTGAGTGCAGGTCAGACCTTTCGATGCAAGCAGGAGAAGAGCATTTTCAGAGACAGTCTCCCCTGCCCAAACATTCAGACAAGCCTTTTGAGTAGCAGCAGGAAATGCATAAATTTAACAGCATGAAAACCTGCTTTTGGCATAGCAAAACATCCCTTCCTACATGTGCTTGCTATCATGCATTCCTATGAATGAATGTCTCTGACAGCTGGTGAGGTTTGTTTGGAGCTTTTTGAGCCAATCGAAGTGTATGGGTATAAAATTTTATTAATGATTGTGTCCCCTTAACTGATTCCTGGAGCTGTCGAGGGAGAGATTAAACAGTGTGCCTCTCTTTGGAAACCTGATCCCAAAATCATGGACATGGTGCTCATTCACATGTATCCACAGGACAGAAATTGGTGTTAATTGGTGTATTAGAAGTGTATCCCACTCCATACAATTATGGCTAGTGGATTCTGCAGAGTTAAATAAACGCAGCTTCCCTAATGCTAATCAGGAATAAATATAATGTCTTCTCTAACTTACTTCAGGCAGAGGTCAGCCAAAATGTGTCATAGGGCTAAGTGAGAAGGAAAGCAGCTCAAAACTATGAAATTCTAAGAAAGAATCTCATGGTTTTAATGTAATTCTAAGTCAGAAACGCACTGGATGGAGCTGGCGTTGGACACTTAGCTCTCCTCCCATTACCTGCTCTTGACGTGTGACTATGTTCACGCTGCCCAAATTCAGTTTTCTGAGAGCTTCTTTCTGTAACTTCTGTCATCATGGTGGGGTCAGGACATGCTGTATCACTCGACAGCTGTGTTCTTAGAGGCTTCAGAAAGACAGACACTGGACAAATTATTTTGCAAATGGCTCACTTGGCCCTGGATGCCTTGGGAAAGGAGGGATCTCATTAAAGTTGTGCAGGGTTTACCCTTCACTGTGTCTCTATTCTATGAGGCTGACAGTCTGCTTCCACTTAAATTATTCATTATCTACTTTGAAAATATTTTAATTGGCGTACAAATTAGCAGAGTTCATTATCACATTTTCCTGCGTACTTGGTTTGGTTGATCCTCGCTTACTCCCCCCGCCCCAACTTTTGTGCCTCGAGTACCCTATTGGCCTCCACATGTTCTTCCCTCAAAAACTGTTTTCCCCTCTCTCACAGTCCACATCGTATTTTCATGGCCTGTGCCCACACTCATTCTCATACACAAGAAAAATACACATTTAAAGATGAGAAGGAAGGATTCACATGTGAAAGAGAACATGTGACATTTGTCTTTATGGGTCTGAGGTACCTCACTCTGGTATAATGATCTCCAGGTTCATCCATTTTCCTGCAAATTTCATCATTTCAGTTTTCCTTATAAGAACAGAATTCCATTGTTTATATTTTGTCTTGAGTCCTTTTGGAAAGCTGTGGCATTATAAATTAAAAACAAGTAAGAAAAGAAAGTAAATGAGATGATACTTAGTTTTGATTGGCATACAAACAAATAATCTTATTGTTAAGCAATACAATTTAAGGCTTAGGATAGAGATCGGTTGGTCCACTGCTTATCTAGATCCAAGAAGCTCTGGGTTTGGTTCTAGCACTCTATGGTCTAGACATGGTGGTACTCTCAGGAGATGGACGCAGGAGCATCTGAAGTTCAAGGTCCTCAGCTTTGTACAAGTTCAAGGTCAGGCTGGCAACAAGAGACTCTCTCTTTAAAAAAAAAGGTAAGTTTAAGAAAAATTCACATTTCTCATTATCTACTCATTACTTTTACAAAATAATGTGTGTGTGTGTGTGTGTGTGTGTATGAGTGTGTGTGAATGTGTGTGTGTGTGTGAATGTGTGAGTGTGTGTGAATGTGTGAGTGTGTGTGAATGAGTGAGTGTGTGTGAATGTGTGTGTGTGTGTGAATGTGTGAGTGTGTGTGAATGTGTGAGTGTGAGTGTGTGTGAATGTGTGAGTGTGTGTGAATGTGTGAGTGTGAGTGTGTGTGAATGTGTGAGTGTGTGTGCACATAGAGGCCCAGGGAAGGCATTGTCTGCCTTGCTTTATCATCGCCTATCTTATTCTCTTGAGATAGAGTCCCTTTCTGAACTTGAAGCTTGCATTTGAGCTAGGCTAGGCTGGCTAGACAGAAAGCTCCTGAGATCTGCCTGTTTCTAACCCCAACTCTGGAGTTACAGGCAAGTGCAGCAGGGTCCAACACTTTTACAAGGTGTATTAGTCAGTGTTCTATTGTTGTGAAGAGAGACACGACGGTCACAGCAACTCTTATAAAGAAAAGCTTTAACTGGGGCTTGCTTACAGTTTCAGAGGTTAGGACCATTGTCATCACATCTGGGAGCATGGTGGTGGTACTCAGGGAGACACGGTGCTAGAGAAGAAGCTGACAGTTCTACATCTGGATCTGCAGGCAGCAGGAAGGGGCTGACACGAGGCCTGGCTTGAGCATTTGAAACCCTAAAACCCACCCCTGTGACACCCTTCCTGCAACAAGGCCACACCTCCTAAACCCTATCAAGTAGTACCACTCTCTGAAGACCAAATACTCAAATCTATGAGCCTATGGGAGACATTCCTATTAAAACCACCACATGTGAGTACTGGGGGATTCAAACTCAGGTCCTCATGCTTGAGCAGCAAGCATCCTTTCCCATGGAGCCATTCTCTACCCCTAGAAGTCAGCTTTTACTTCCCTTTACCATGACTCTGTTGTGGTCGTACCTTTCCCAACCTTTGTTGCTGTGTTCTTTAGCTATAAAATTATGGTTTTGGGTTAAATTCTTGCATCCTAAATGTCATTTAACTTTTCTAGATTCTGAGGGATTTTTTTTTTCCTTTTTCTTTCTAACTTCTTTTCAGCTGATATATTTTTCCTGGTAGGACATTTGTGTATATAACAGCAATGAGAAGCTCTATAGAAGTGTCTGTGGCATAGTCCAGAAGACTTGTCAATGCTACAGAATATAGTATCCTCGATTGCAGTTCTGATGGACAGCCGCAGGCCTTCACATTCTTTCCTGACTGGCCCTGGAATCCTCAAAATTCTAACACAAGTAACAGGGATGGGTTTGTAGCAATAAGTAGGGGCCTAAATGAGTAACAGTTTGAATGAATGAAGGTTGGGTATAAATGTTGTTTTAGAAAACTAAAATATCCCAGTCATTTGATTTTACCAATGAACTCTCAGGAGCCAGATGCTGGAAAGAAAACCTGCTAGCTCAGAGAGGCAGAGAAAGCACCCAGCTGTAGGCAGTTAGATTAATATATATCGAGGGGTTTCTGATACAGTCTCTTAATTTGGGGCATGAAGATCAACTTGGCTGTGGGCAATTAGCTTATCAGCTTATGGACTAAAAACAAGGTTTATGGCCTGGCATTGTTTTCAACTGCTAAGTGGGCAGAGCCCAAATTAAGCTGAAGCAGGTGGAACAAGGAGAGATCCTATTTAAGGACAAGTGGATGGAGCCAAGGGGCCCAATGCTAGAGGGTGGCATGCTAGAGAGCTCTGATGCTAGCGAGTCCTTATGCTAGAAAGGACAAGGAGTAGTTTTTATCCTCTGATGGAGAAAGTGCTGGTTGACTGATGGCCAGATCTCCTGAGGCAGAAAGAAGCTGGTGAGCAGAGAAAGCCTCGGCAAGACAGCAAAAGGCCAAGGACTAAACCCTGTGGCTCAGCTTTTGCCTAGAGGGGTTTGACCTGTCCAAACAGCGGCCTGAACGAAACTGTGGCCAGCTTTAAAGACTGAGGCAGAGCGGCAGAGTTGCTGATACAAAGGAAATAAGTTGGCTTACATACAGCTGAGGTCTCCCAGAGAGAAGAAAGCCTCAAGCTTTATTTAAGGTGAAGTCACCATAGCCAATTTACCCCGATGGATCTACATCTGAGACATTCCAGAAGAACGACTGTTAAGTGCATTAAAGAGTCTACCCCAGAGACTGTGTTCTTCTAAAAGGTTATGAAAATAGTTGTAATAGTTATCAATAGGTTTAGTGGGTAGGTAATAAGGGTTGTAGTCATTTGGAGGGTTAGTAGTTAAGTGTTTATATTTGTTATAAGTGAATATAGTTATTAATAAATAAGTGTTGAATAATTTTAAAAAGTTTGGTTTCACCCAGCTGGCATTCCTCTTCAGCTGAAAACCCTAGAGGAAAAAGCCCAGAGCTAAAAATCTCAGATGAACCTAGAAGAAGCTTTGAAGGAGAAAAACCTTCTGAAGGAGGACCCAAAAGAAGAAGAACTACCAACTCCTTCCCCAGGCTGATTTAAACATCCCTCAGTTCAATGTCTCCTTTCTGTTTAATCCCTGTCAGTTGGTTTCTTGCTCTGCCTCTTGACCTATGGTTAGCTTTATTTAATAGTGAGTACAGAAAGCTCTTGGATTAAATGTGTGGACTAGTGCACATCCACACAAGTACTTGCTTGCAGCAAACAGAAATCTCTAGGATAAAAAGCTGAGCCACTTCATAATTAGAAACAGATTTTTTGATTCACAAACTTGGGGTTCATAATGTGATCAAATATTCTGCAACATATGAATCCAAATTTCATGAAGCCTAAGGCTTACAAACTTTGGAGGTCCTCTCTAATAAAATTCAAAGATATAGGTAAAAATTAATACAACAGTAAAAATTATTTTAGAATGAATAAAAATATTGCATCAAATTATAAGTTAAAAAAAGCTAACAAATACCATAAAATAAAAATCTTAAAACATGTCTTATTAAATGATTGATAATCTTCTAAAACAGTTTTCTCTTTACATGTTTGGGGAGATGTTCGCTCTTTGATCTCATCTTTCTGTAAGCAGTGTTTTTTGTGATGTTATCTAGAGAGGGATCCAGTAGTTTGATCTTCCCCTTGATAAGTGTACTTTCTGTTGCTGTGATAAGATATTGTGACAAAATCACCCAGGTGAGAAGGGATTTATTTCAGCTTACAATTCCAGGTTACAGTCTGCCACTGTGAGGTAGTCAAGAGAAGAACTTCAAACAGCTGGTCACATGACACCCATAGTCAGCAGCAGAGGGCAGTAAATGCATGCTTGCTCATTTATTTGCTGTCAGGTGGTCAGCCTGACATCTGCACTCTCATACAGCTCAGGACCTCTACCTAGGGAATGACGCCACCCACCGTGGCCCACAGAACTTAAGACAACCTCTCACAGATGTGTTAACAGGACAGCCCAATGTAGACAATTCCCCACTGAGATTCTCTTCTCAGGTGATTCTAGGCTGTAGCAAGTTAACACTTAAAGTGAATTAACATATGTTTGGTCAAAAAGTTTTAAGTTAATACATGGAATCGATAAAGCATATGGCCTAGGAGGTCAGCACAGTCTAAACAGGGTTTGCTGATACATAAATATGTAAACTAAGATTTCTGGTTCTGGATTTCTTTACCTTCACTACCAGCTCCTTTGTCAGGTCGGTTCAGAACAAAATGGAGCAGGGATTAAAGAATGTATTCATCTATTGGTGTGGATTGTGTGCTAGATTCATCAATTTGTTAGTTTTTTAACATCTAAAATCTAAGGTTCTCCCAATTTTTTTTGTTTGTGTGTTAAGTATCCCAAATATCCCAAATACAGCTTTCTCATACATTTTACAGACTTTGTGTAGTGTTTCAGACTCCTAGGTGTTTAAATAAACCACATGAGAGCAATGCCTGCTGTGAAGTGGCAAAGGATAGTTTAATTGCTGAGCATCATGACTGGCCCATGCTGGACATTTAAATATGCTGGTCCCCGCATTTCTTTTTCCAGAATCTGCCTAGGATTCAAAGACATAATGTGAGAAAGGGTCCTCAAAACCAGGGCTGCCTTAGGCAGTAACTCCAAATTCCATTCACATGCCCGTTCATTCAGTGTGGGAACTCTCACACACTGAAGAACATTGTACACACTGTTTTCTTCCACATTATATCATCCATACATGGTCTTAGAGGTCAGTTTATAACTTTTAGAAATAGCACTGGGTTCAAGTCCTGTGTGTCCTTTGCTACGTTGATGGCTCCATTCAGTGTAAGCCTGTGTCCAGATGAATCAAGGCTCCACGTGAGCATCCCTGAACTGTAATAGATAATGCTTTGACCAACTTCGATTTGGTTTTGTTTAATATTTTTCTTTCTTTTACATAATGAAGGCAGGTTGCCCTTGTAAGAGGTAAGAGGTACGTCCAGAAGCCAAGGACTTGAGAGGAAAATAATGAGTTATGGAGGAAGAAGAGTCTTTAAGGAAATGACAGAGCCCGTCAGTGATTTTGGAACCTGATGTGAACTTTCGGTTGTCCCAGTAGGAGGAGGTAGCCTGTAGGACAGTGTCTAGTGAACGTGGTAATAACAATAGTACTTCAAACAACACCAAGGGAACCACCTTAAAAATGCCCATGACAATTCCAATTTTCTGCTTTGGAACTTGAAGAGCACATGAAGAATCTGGAGGCCAGAAAGTCTTTGTGATTTGTACAGTGCTGTTATTTCCGTGGAAACGCCGTGAGGGCTCCAGGAGAAGTACAGCACCTGATTTAGGTTCTGCACACGGTCAGCCCTCGGTGCTTGCTGCCAATCATTTATCTGCTGTCACCGTGCTTCTGGCGGAAGTGCACACCCCAGACCTTCACCCACTCCCAGTTCAGTGTTCTTTTGCTACTCTTCCTTTCCCAACTGCCCTGGAAAACTTGTTTTCGGAGCTATCGTTGATCTTGTATCGCAAGTTCTGAAAAAGGTGAATTTGGTGAGTTAGACGATACAAAAATAGATCACAAACACGGTTTATTGATTTTTGAAAAAAGGAAAACCGAAGCTATAACACACTCAATTCATTAGAGATGTATCAGCAACAGTGAGAAGAGTCAGCTGGAAATCACCAAAGACATAGTTTGCTTGAATAGCGATCAACTGTGTTACCCTCACAGTCCAAATGAATCCAGGCCTTCAGTTGTGCGCATAGGTAACAGTTGATCAGGGAGGGAATGTGTGTTTACGTCCCTTCACTTTTCATTCTGAAACTCTTCACTGGCTGCCTTTCACATGACAAGCGCAGCTAGCTAACTCTAACTGGATGGACAGGAAATCTGGAGAAAGCAGTGTTGTTTACAAAGCATGCGTTTGAAAGGCCGTGTATTAGCGATCAAATATTCTGCTAACAAGGGGAAAGGAGAAGTGTGGGAAGGAGGCAGTCAATGAGAATTTACAGTTGTCAGTAGTTAACCGCTAAACCCTTTTTGGAGGAAGAGAAGTCTCGATAGGAATGCCTTGTAGGTGGTAGTAGCCCCGAAGGGAGAATGGAACTCCCGGGATAAGGCACAGTGTCCGATGGTTAAGTTGTTAGTTTTGTTCCCAGTACTGCAGGGAAATTCTCTTATAAATATTTGTTGTAAATCTGTCATCTCCAGGGATGGTGAGGGATGCTAAACTCCGGCTACCACCTGTACAGGGTATACATACGTGTGCCCACATGCACTCATGCAAGCACATATCACACACACAGGAAAAAGAGGAAAAAATTAAATGCCACCTCATTTTTTTAAACCTTTAATCATTCACATGCCTGTGAAGAAACAGGCCAGGGCCTACTAAAGGTCTCCTTACCTTCAGTTTGGGTGAATTCTAACACTGGTTATTCATCAGCTATCCAGGGTCTTAGTTGGAAATTGTTTCCCAGTAGAGTTGCTGGGGCATGTCTCCCCACCATTGTCTTTCCCTGATCGATGTGATTAGCTACTGTACTTGCAAAGCTTCTCTAGAGAAACCAACATCTCCGAGCTTCCTCAGTTCTCATCTATCTGTAAACACTGACATAAGTTGGCATTTTTAAATTTAGTTTTTCCTTCTGTATTTTTGACCCTAATGTCTTGCCTCTGTTTTCAACTACACCGGGCACTTCTGCCCTAGTGCTACCAAGCTCTTTCCTCACTGGTGACCATTTGGGTGAGTCCAGTGCCCTGTTGTGTCTGCTGCACCTTCACAGCCCCACTGAGCCATTGATATCTCCCTTCTGGAGCTCTCCCCTTAGGAGGGGCTGTTTGTCCCCTTCCCCCTTTCTTCTCTTCTTCCTCTTCTCCTCTCCCCTTGGTACCAGAGTGTTATCCAGCCATTGTCATTTGTGTTCCCTTCCAAAGCCTGTCCCATGCCACTTAGTAGAGAAGGAAAGTTAAATCTCAGAATTCCTCTTCAGCAGAGTTCTGCCAACTCTGTGTAGAAACCTACATGAGAGTAGAAACAGTGCACAAGAATTGGAAGGCAGGAGGAAGAAGAACCCAGTTGTGTGGAGACAGCTGCATGAAGATGCTTTTGTCAGCACACATGTATTTATATATTTATAGCCGCTCCCAGACATTTTCTGCAGGCCACCTGCTTCAAAAATGCAGGCAGATAGAGAGAACAACGGGGGCTCCTGTGACCCCATCAAATTCAACTATCCCGAAGGTCAGTGGTGATTCTCTTCTTGGTACCACAGCTATTTGAATGATTCTGTGAATCTTCAATCATCAATACTCTATGACTACCTGTATTGCTATTTTCCAAGTTTATCAGGTAAGGCTAACTTGAAAGAAACCACAGTGACTTACATAGTAAGTGCATTTTGTTGTGTATTAGTCTATTGGAGTTGTGAGTGTATGTGTGTGTATGTGCATGTACATGTGAATGTATGTATGTATGTGTGAATGTGTGTGTATGTGAATGTATATGTGTTTATGTGTATGTGAATGTGTGTGTGTGTAAATGTGTGTGTGTGTGTAAATGTGTGTGTGTGTGTGTGTGTGTGTGTGTGTGTGTGTGTGTGTGTGTAGTGTAGAAGTTGGTTCTCTCCTTCTGCCAAGTAGGTCCTGGGGATCAAACATAGGTCGTCAGGCTTACCATCAAGAGACTTTCCCACTGAGCCATCTCACCAGCCAGAGGGTTTCTTGTACTTGGTTCGATACTGCTTTGAAATTGTTCCTGTGCGCCCATGAGCATCCCCCTCCTCAGCTCTTTAACTATGAAACCCTGACTGGGGCCTGGAGAGAAGGCTCATTGGTTAAGAACCTGACTGCCTTTGCAGAGCACCTGAGTTCAGTTCTCAGCACCCACACTGTGCAGGTTACAAATGCTGGTAAGTAAGCTGCAGTGACCCTTTCTCCATGGGCACCTACAGTCAAACTTGCAAATTCCTACACACACACACACGCTCTTATGTGCAGTTATTTATTTGTGTATTTATTTCTGTTTTAACATGCATTCTTTGAAAACAAGAAACTCCTATATCTTGAGTTATCTATATTGGTTTCTCAGTATATATATATATATATATATATATATATATATATATATATATATAT
>CAJQZJ010032342.1:1568711-1632836 GCA_907164525.1 Lophiomys imhausi
TGTGTGTGTGTGTGTGTGTGTGTGTGTGTGTGTGTGTGTGTGTGTGTAAAGGACAGAAGATATAGATGTAGCTTCATTCTTCTACTCATAGAAATCCGGTTTTCTGGATCTTAGCTGCAGTTGTTGAAGAGGGTGTTTTTCCTTCAATGTATGTTTTGATAACTTTGTCAAAACGTAAGTGGATGTAACTGTGTGAGTTCATTTCTGAGTCTCATGTTTTATTTCACTCCACTGTTTTACATTTCTGTGTTGTGTCACTACTGCCCTGTATTTTATATAATTTGAGGTCTAATACAACTTGTGATGCTTCCACAGTTCAGGATTGTGTCCTGGCTGGCTTTGTGTGTCAACTTGGCACAAGCTAGAGTCATCAGAGAGGAAGTTGCCTCAGTTGAGGCAATGCCTCCATGAGATCCAGCTGCAAGGCATTTTCTCAATTAGTGATTGATGGGGGAGGCCCAGCCCATTGTGGGCGGTGCCATCCCAGGATTGGTGGTTCTACAAGAAGGCAGTACAAACACTCCTCAGGGAGCAAGCCAGTACGCAGCGCTCCTCCATGGCTTCTGTATCAGCTCTTGCTTCCATGTTCCTGCCTTATTTGAGTTCTTGTTCTGACTCCCTCCAATGAAGGACTATAATGTAGAAGAGTAAGCCAAATAAATAAACCCCCTTTTCCCAACTTGCTTTTAGTCATGATGTTTCCTAGCAGCAGTGGAAACCCTAGCTAAGACAAGTTGGTACCAGTGTAGTGGGGTATTGCTGTGACAGGCCTGAGTGTGTTTGGAGGGAGGATGGTAGAAGGACTTTGGAACTTTGGGCTAGAAAAGCCATTGACTGTTGAGAACTCCATGGGATGGTCTGTAGGAGTTTGGATGGTAAGAATGATGAGAGTATTGCAGAAGATGGAGGCCTGGCTTGTGACGTTTCAGGGGGGAAGTTTAAAGACTCTGTCAGGGCTGTTTGCTATTTGTTTAAGATTCTATGGTTCTGGAATCATCTGTGATTAACAAGATACCAGAGCTACTAAAGTGAAACCTGTGATACTCTGGGATCCTCGAAGCTGCTCAGCTGGAGCTGAGAAATTAGTGGCGGCTGAGAAGAGGCCAGCACCACTGAGGTGAAATCTTCTGGCAATCGTTTCCTGAGAGGACAGAGAAGCTGTGGTCCAGAACTGGCTGAGGTATATCTCCTGCTGGCAGCTGAACTTGGTAATGTGTAAGAGTCCCCCAGGTGGAACTGGTTTTGAAGGCAGGAGGGGCTCATGGAGAGCAGCTGAAGCTTGGCACTGTGACAAGCCAGGGGAGGCCATTGGTGAAGGTGCAGCCTCAATGGCAGTTGAAGGGGTCATGCAGAGAAGCTGAGGCTTGGCACTAGGAAGAGACTATGAGAGGTTGTTGGTGAAAGTGCAGCCGAGTTGCAGCAGGGGACCTGAGAAGTATTGGGAATGCCAATATCATGGGATGACCTTCAAGAACAGCAGCAGCAGTGTGGAGTGGAGCCAGCTGGAGCCTGGAAGACAAGCTGCTTGGGCTACAGAGGGCAGAGCTGGAGAAGTGACTCCAGGCCCTTTGGAGGAGCCCAGAAGATGGTGAGTAAATCCAGATATTGGAC
Source organism: Lophiomys imhausi (assembly GCA_907164525.1). Taxonomy (NCBI): domain Eukaryota; kingdom Metazoa; phylum Chordata; class Mammalia; order Rodentia; family Muridae; genus Lophiomys; species Lophiomys imhausi. The sequence goes on from CAJQZJ010032342.1 coordinate 1,570,323, forward strand.
ATTATTTATACTGTTGAAGTTTGGTTTTGCTTTGTTCAGATTGTGACTGTGTCCTAGTTTTTCCCTTCTTGAAGTAAGAAAATATTTAACTTAAATTTTATAGGAGCCCACAGCTGAAAGACTTTGAACTTTTACAAGGGATTTTGGATTTTTAGAGGGAATAGATATTTTAAGGGGACTAAAAATTTTAATGTGTTTAAATTTGTAAAGACTGTGTGATTGTTAAAGTTATTTATGTTTTTTATGTGAGATCATCAGTATGAATACAAAAGGAGAGAGTGTGGCTTAATAGTGCTGTGTTTGTGTACCAGGTTGACAAAGGGTCAATTGTACTGGCTGATTTTGTGTTGACATAAGCTAGAGGCATCAGAGTGGAAGGAACCTCAGTTGAGGAAATGACCCCATGAGATCTAGCTTAAGGTATTCTCCCAATAAGTGAGCAATGAGGGACAGCCACGCTCATTGTGGGTGGTGCCATCCCTAGGTTGGTGGTCTTGGGAACAAGTCATGTGGAACAAGCCAGTAAGCAGCACCCTCCATGGCCTCTGCATCAGCTCCTGACTCCAGGTTCCTGCCCTGGTAGAGTTCCTGACTTGACTTCCTCCAGTGAGGGAACTATACTCTGGAAGTTTAAACCAAGTAAACCCTTTCCCCCCATTTTGCTTTTAATCAAGGTGTTTCATAGCAGCAACGGAAACCCTAGCTAAGATTGCTTTGGCTAGTGAGGGTCTTTTGTGCTTCCATATGGCTTTTTGGATTGTTTTTCTTACTGGTGCTATGAAGAATGTCTTTGGGATCTTGAGAAGGATTGCATTAAATCTGTAGATTGTGTTTGGTAATTGTGGTGGCTTAAATAAGAATGGACCCCCGTAGACAGTCATATTTGAATACTTGGTCATTGGGAGAAGAACTACTTGAGAGTAATTAGGAGGTGTGGCCTTGTTGAAGGAAGTTTGTCACTGTGGGAGGGCTTTAGGGTTTCAAAAGCCCAAGCCAGGCCCAATGTTTCCCTCTTTTTGCTCCCTGTGGATCTGAATGTAGAATTCTCAGTTCCTTCTCTAGCACCAATTCTGCCTGCATGGTGCCATGTTTTCCACCATGCCGATAATGTACTAAAAAGGTAAGCCACCCCTAATGAAATATTTTCCTTTATCAGAGTTTCCTAGGTCATAGTGGCTCTTCACAGCAACAGAACACTGACTAAGACAGTAATACTGCCATTTTCAAAATATTAACTCTACAAATTCATGAGCATAAGAAATATTTCCATTTTATAGTGTCTTTAATTTCTTTCTTCAATGTCTTAACATTTTTATGTCAGAGGCCTGTCATCTTGATGGCTTATTCTTTAGTGTTTTATTCATTCATTTATTTATTTCAAGAGGTTATTGTGAATTGAAGTAGTTTTTGTGGTTTCTTTCTTAGCAAGTTGTTATTGGTATATAGAAAAGCTCATGACTTTGTATGCTGAATTTTGATCTTGTTAATTTGAAGAATGTGTTTATCAGACCTGTGGTGGATTCTTTAGGGTCTTTTACAGAATCACGTCATCCACAAGTAGAGGTGTTTTGATTTCTTCCATTTTTATTAGTTTCCTCTTATGTAATTGTTGTGTCTTAGACAATAGAATACCCTACTGAATAAAGAGCAGAGAGAGTGGGTAGGTACCCTATCACTTCCCCTAGAGTAATGTCTTTTCTCCAGTTTAGTACACTGTTGGCTATTGGTTTGTAATATATAACCTTAATATGTTCAAGTACACTTCTTCTATTTCTAGTTTCTTTGGGGATTTTATCCTAAAGGACTGTGGCATATCAAAGGCTTTTATCATTGACTGGGCTGACCACGATTTCCACCCTGAAGTCTGTCTGCATGCCACTGATGCTTATTAAAGTTGAATCAGCATGCGTTGCATCTCTGGAATGAAACCAGTGCACTCATGGTATACGAGCTTCTTCATGCATGGTTCAATTCAGCTAGCAAGAATTTTATTGAGATTCTTTTCACCTATGTTCATTTGGGAAATATTTTGATAGTTTTCTTTTACTGTTGTGTCCTTCTCCGTTTGGGTGTACACGTAATGCAGGCTTCATAGAATGAAATTGTTAGTCTTCGTTCTGTTCTGTTTTATGGAGGAGCTTGGAGAGTTCTGACATTATCCCTTCTTTGAAAGTTTAGTAGAATTCAGCAGTAAGTCCACACAGCTCTGGGCTTTTCTTTGTTGAGAGTTTGTTGTTATTGCATCAGCCTCTGCTACCATTGTTTATCATCAATAGGTCACATGTGCTTAGAAATTTACCCAGTGTTATAGATCTTCTAATTTTTGGAATATGTAAGTTTTCAAAGTATTGCCTGATGATTCTCTGGATTTCATTGGAATCTCTACTATCCTTCCCCATCTCTACTATTAATTTAAGGTCTTCTCTGTCTTTGCATTAGTTTGGTTAGGAGTTTATCAAACTTACAAATTTTTCAAAGACCTAACTTTTTCATTAATTCCCCCCCTGATTTTTATTGTTTCCTCTGCCTGAACCAGGAAGCTCCATGGCTGAAGTGTTCAGTTTGTTTTCAATCAGTGTGTCACATTCTTTTCATTCTCTTCACTATTCAAGTATCTTTTTTTTTTTTTTTTTCCAAGATAGGGTTTCTCTGTGTGGCCCTGTCTGTCCTGACTTGCTTTGTAGACCAGGCTGGCCTTGAATTCACAGAGATCCACCCGCCTCTGCCTCCCAATTGCTGGGATAAAGGCGTGCACTACCATGCCTCACTCCTTTCATTTTATTAATGAATTTCCAAAGCTGTTCTTCTATTTCTTTCTTTGGAACAGGATCTATTTTTAAAATTGATTATTTTCTCCTCTAGGTAACATGGTGGGAGCTTCTATCCCACCAGCCTGCATGGGCATCCTCTCATCTTCTGTCTTCTACTTTTATGATAGTTCAGAAAAATGCCTGAGAGGGCTGCCCAAAGAACTCAGAACATATAAAGATGCTTGGGTTAAAAAATATAGTATTCTTCCTTTATCTTCAGTTTTAGTAACTAACATTTAAATAGTATCTAGAAATGGAGAAGTCAAGAAGTGAATAATAGGTATTAAATAGTGTACTATTCTAAGTGACATGGTGAAATGTCACACCATATCATAGTATCCTGCTGGGATGTGATTTGTTCCCTTGGGTACCATAGTTATGCTGTATATATTGCCCACCCTTTGGTTGGTTATTAGAAGTCTCTGTTATGACTGAATTAATATTACAATGCTGTGTTCAAATGGCCCTTTTTTGGTTTAATAATGACCTCAAAGCATAAGAGTAATGCTGCCGAGAATTCAGATGTGCTGAAGAAAAGTCAGAGCATTTCCTTCAACTGACAGATGAAAGTTCTAAATTTAATCAGGAGAAAAAAAATTGTATATGCAGGTTATTAAGATATGTGTTAAGAATGGATCATCTGTCTGTGAAATTGTAAAGGAGGGAAAAGAAATTTGTGCTGGTTTTCCTGTAGTACTTCTAACTGTAAAAGTTACAGCCATATCGTATGACAATTATAGGGAAAACAATATACATAGTGTTCAATACTATTCTGATGTCAGAGATTCACTAGGGGGGGCCTTGAAATGTTCCTTCATAGGCAAGTGGGCACTACTATAATAAGAATATTTTCAGAATAATAGAAAACAGAGTTGTTGATAGTCTACACAACATCAAAAAACTCCTGTGGAGATTGAATTAAGTTTGGTTGTAAGGGGGATGTGGAGACTATTCAGCAGAGGGCAGCCATCATGGACCAGAATTTGGGAAGTCTGTCATGGGAAGAACCCAGAATGAACTGGGAAGTAACCATGAAAGAAGAAGCTGCCATCTTGGAAAAAGAATGGCACTTGTCTTAATGTGCCCTGCAGGGGGTGCTACATCGCAGCAGAAGTAGGCAATTAGATTCTAAGCCAACAGGAAGCAGAACTTTGCGATCAGTAGAGCATCTGAAAACAATGTATTCACATTGCTATGGAGCGAACCTCTCTCACTCCCTGTATTCAGATAGAATCTGGAGAGGGTGAGAGGAAAGAAAGACTTAGCATCCATCCTCAACTATCACTTCATCTATGGAATTAAGCAGTGTTTTCATGGCAACAGCTTTCCAAACCTTTACCATTTTTCTGGGCAAGAAGCTATTTTGAGAGGTAGTGTTGAGGCGCTCACGAGGCACACCCGGAGGACAGCAGGTGGCCAGGTTCAGTTGGTTAGAGCACATTTATTTTGCTGGACTGTATTTTTAAACCAAGGAGAGAGATCAGTATTTCTGGACAAAGGAGGAAATTTGAGGACAGTTTTTGGGGAGAATAATTTAGGGAAGAAAGTCATGTGAGATTACATAGCTGTTGCAGTAGAGAAATTTTGAGGGAAGCATGGAATTGATGGTATTTCTGTTGCCTACAGGCTGAGCTGACAGTGTGAAACCTACCTCTTCATTTCTGTCTATAGTTTCCACAAAATTACAGATTTCTTTTTGTTAACGAACTGTGACTTCAGCTATGATTTTTTTTTTGAAATGTGAATGTGTTGAATGTGGCCCTAAAATTACCTCAGAGAAACAATAGTGGACCATGGGAAAAGAGCAAAGACATGTTGCAAAGTCAATTGTCATAGCAACAGGATACAGTGGGCAGCAGTGTCTCTGTACTCATGAGGGAAAATGAGGCATGAGGAAATCTGAGTCACTTTTTCTTTCAATGGTTTGCTCCTCATTGTTTTCTGAGCCTGCTTTCTTTCTTTCTCTTTTTATTTTTCACTTTACATCCCATTCATAGCCTCCTCCTTTCCCTCCTTTGGTCCCGCTGCCTGCCCCCTTCCTTATACCCCCTCCCCCTCTCCACAGAAAGAGGAGCCTCTTTCCTCCCTCCACCCTCCAATACTGTCCTACTCCAGCATATCAAGTTGTGTCGGATCTGAGCACTTCCTCTTCCACTGAAGCCAGGCACCACAGCCCCACTGAGGGGAAGTGACCAAAAAGAAGGCCTTATAGTCCTTGCCAGAGACAGTTCCCACTCCACTTCCTAGGGGCCCACATGATGACCAACTTGTCCACCAGTTACATGTCTGTAGGGGGCCTAGGTCCAGTTCATGCATGTCCTTTGAATGGTGGTTCAGACTCTATGAGCCCCCATGGACCTACGTGAGTTGACTCTGTTGATCTTCTTGTGGAGTTCTTGTCTCCTCTGGGTCTTTCTATCCTTCCCCCATTCTTCCACAAGATCCCCTGTGTTCCACCTAGTGTTTGGCAGGGAGTCTCAGCTTCTGTTTGGATCCTCTGCTGCATGGAGGTTCTCAGAGGATGGTTATGCTATGCTCCTATCTGTAATCATAGCAGAGTATCATTAATAGTGATAGGGGTTGACTCTCTCCCTTTGGGTAGGTCTAAGGTTGGACCCGCCATGTCATTGGCTGGTCATTCCTTCAATGTCTGCTATATCTTTATCCCTGTACATCTTGTATACAGGGTAAATTTTGGGTTGAAGATTTTGTGGGTGGATTGGTTATCCCCTGCCCCCTAGAAACCCTACCTAGCTAGTGGGAGGCCTCTTCAGTCTCCGTATCTCCTGCTGGTAGGAGTTTCAGCTAGAGTCGTCCCCATCTCCTCCCAGGGGCCTACCTTGTTGTCGGTCTCCAGCTTATCTCAGAGATGACCCCCCTTGTTTCCCCATCTTTCACCCAGGCCATTTACCACCTGTTCCCTCTCTCCCCATAGTGATCCCCCTCTCCTTTACCTCTTCTTTTCTTCTCCTACCTAATTTTCTCTTCATCTACTTCTGCTATCTTTTCTCTTTCCTCTTCTGAGTGAGTTTCAAGCATCCTCTATTGGGCCCTCTTAGTTACTAGCTTCTTTGGGTCTGTTTATTATAGTATGGTTATTCTGTACTAAATGGCTAGTATCTAGTTATGAGTAAGTACATACCATGTGTATCTTCTTGGGTCTGGGTTACCTCATTCAGGATCATCTTTTCTAGTTCCATCCATTTGCCTGTGAAATTCATGATTTCCTTGATTTTAATAGCTGAGTAGTATTCTGTTGTGTAAATGTACCTCTTAAAAAATCATTCTTCAGTTGAGGGACATCTAAGTTGTTTCTAGTTTCTAGCTATTATGAATAAAGCTGCTATGAACATAGTTGAGCAAATGTCCTTGCGGTATGGTGGAGCATCTTTGGGGTATATGCTCAGGAGTGGGTCTTGAGGAAGAACTATTTCCATTATTCTGAGAAACCACCAGATTTATTTCCAAAGAGATTGTACAAGTTTGCACTCCCACCAGCAATGGAGGAGTGTTCTTTCTCCACATCTTTGCCAGCATGTGCTATCCCTTGATCTTAGCCATTTTGACAGGTGTGAGATGGAATCTCAGAGTAGTTTTGAGTTGCAGTTCTCTGATAACTAAGGACATTGATCATTTCTTTAACTGCTTTTCTGCCATTTGAGTTTCTTCTGTTGAGAATTCTTGGTTTAGCTCTGAACCCCATTTTTTAAATAGATTATTTGGTTTGTTGGTGTTTACTGTTTTGAGTTCTCTGTATATTTTGGATATTAGTCCTCTATCACATGTAGAGTTGGTGAAGATATTTTCCCAATCTGTAGGCTACTGTTTTGTTCGAATGACAGTGTCCATTGCTTTACAGAAGCTTTTCAGTTTCATGCGGTCCCATTTATTGATTGTTGATCTCAGGTCCTGAGCTGTTGGTGTTATGTTCAGGAAGTTGTCTCCAGTGATAATGAGTTCAAGGCTGTTCCCCACTTTCTAATAGGTTCAGTGTATCTGGCTTTATGTTGAGGTCTTTGATGCACTTGGACTTGAGTTTTGTGCAGGGTGATAAATAAGGATTTTTTTTTTTTCATTTTTCTACATGCAGACATCCAGTTAGACCAGCACCATTTATTGAAGATGCTTTCTTTCTTTTTTTATTTTTCATTGTGTGGTTTGGCTTCTCTTTCGAAAATCAAGGTGTATGGGTTTATTTCTAGGTCTTCAATCCAATTCCATTGATCAATCTGTTTCTATGTGAGTACCATGCAGTATTTATTACTATTGCTCTGTAGTACAACTTGAAGTCAGAAATGGTGTTACCTCCAGAAGTTCTTTTATTGTAGAGGATTGTTTTAGTTATTCTGGGTTGTTTTTCCATATGAAGTTGAGAATTGTTCTTTAAAAGTCTGTAAAGAATTGTGCTGATATTTTGATGGCAATTGCATTGAATCTGTAGATTGTTTTTGGTAAGATGGCCAGTTTTACTATGTTAACCTACCAATCCATCTTCTGATATCTTCTTTGACTTTTTTCTTCAGAGACTTGAAGTTTTTGTTATACAAGTCTTTCAGTTGCTTGGTTGGAGTTACACCACAATACTTTATATTGTTTGTGGTTATTATGAAGGGTGTTGGTTCTCTAATTTCTGTTAGTTATGCGTGTGTCTGTAATTCCTTTTCTTTTTCCTAGGTTTTCTAGTTCCAGGATTGTCTTAGCTGTGTTTTCTTTTTTGCTTCAAATTCCCTTTTTAGGTCTTGAACCATTTTATTCCTTTCCTTCTTCTGTTTAATTGTATCCTGCATTTATTTATGAGCTTTATTCATTTCCATTACCTATTTTATTGTCTTTTCCTTTTTTTTTTGAAGGATTTGTTTTCCTCCTTAAGCCCTCTATCATTTTTATAAGTGTAGATTTAAGGTCATTTTCTTGTGTTTCAGTTGTGTTAGGATATCCATGGCTTTCTATAGCATTATAGAGAAGTTCTGAGATGCCATATTGCCTTGAGTTTTTTGTTTTTGTTTTTGATAGTGTTCTTATGCTGACCTTCAGATGACCCTGGCATTGTCTGCTTGTCCTTGGTGTCCTCTGGTCTTGGTGCCTAGGGAAGACCCCTGTTCTGGCAACTGGTTGATCCTGTGATCCAGATGCCCACCTCTGGTTGATGGATGGGTAGGTCCGTGAAATAGAGACTAGATCTCAGAGAGTAGCTACAGCTCTCCTCAGGTGGTTGTATCCCAGTTGGACCTATAGGCAGGGGACTGGAGTTGGGGGACTAACATTTATGGTCCTGAGAACTGGCAGGTTTCCTTAGAAAGGTAGGTAGAGCTGTGGACCAGAGGCTAGATCTGTGTATCACTGCCACCTAGGTCCTCTCTTCACAGACATGGTCATTTTGGGTTCAGCAGCTCAGTTGCTTATTCATTCAGTGGTTATTGAGCTCCACTGAAACCGTGGTCTGGAACCTTGTGTTGCTCAGGCTGGGAGTTCCACCCAGGATGGAGGGCAGAGTCAGAGGGCCTGAGGCTGGGCTGTTCTAGGATCTCAGGTACTCAGAGGAGTGGCCAGTCCTAGTTTTTGTTCAGGGAAACACAGATGCAGGCTGTATTTTGCACTCAGTGCGGCTCCCAATCACTCTGCTGCAACTCCTGTCACTCAGATACAGTGTGCACTATGAATCACTTTTTCTTAATCTTGGGTGACTTGTTTGATTTCTGTTGTCTTTGAAGCAGTTAAAAGAGATTCTGTCAGGGATGGTTGCTCATGCGTCTAAACCCAGCACTCGGGAGGCAGAGGGAGGTGGATCTCTGAGATTGAGGCCAGCCTGGCCTATAAAGTGAAATCCAAGATATCCAGAGCTATTACACAAAGTAATCTTGTCTAGAAAAAACAAAAACAACAAACAAAACCCAAATTAAAAAAAAAAACAAAAAAGGAGAAATTCCTTCTTTAGATAAAACAAGGTTGCATGACCACTGACATCTTTTCACAGAGCAAGAGAACATCTGCAAATCAAAGCCCTGACAGCACAAGGACAAGGAATGGGGTACAATTGCCAATAGAGATTATAGGAAAGGTATCACCTGGCAGTAGGTAGTACAGCCAGGGCCACCTCTATAGATGTGTAATCAGTGCCTTATAAGGTTCTTGGCTTAAAAGGACACTAATCTCAATTCAACTCTCCTGTTGCCATCTTGAAACTTTTAATCAATTCTTTTGAATAAACACTGTGATTTCTCCTTCTCTGAATCTCACAGATTTTATGTAGTGGGTCTTATTATGTCAAAGAACTTTTAGTTATTTGATTCTGATGCCTCATAGAGTTTGAGTCTATTTTAGAGACCATGCAGATGTTAAGTAGAAAGAAGGTGATAACTGCAGAGAGGCCCATCATCCAACACTCTCTTCTTTCAAAGCCTGGACACTTTGTGGTCTCTTCTTTGTGTGGAACAAGAGTATAGTAAAATTCATTTCTGGTTCTAGCTGTCTTTCATAAAGACTCTGTGAACTGTACACCACTTACTAGTGATCATAGAAGGGGCAGGAACTGCTAGTTCTTGGAAGGGACCTGAACATGCCACTCAATTTAGTATTTCCCACTGCTTTCTAAACTCAGAATCACTTGAAAAAAAAATGAAAATAGTTATACTTGAATCCTAATCCTAGAAATAGAAGATTTGATTGGTTTGTGATGAGGCATCCATCACATTTTTAGAATGTTCTTCAAATGACTTCAAGAACCACTGACCTAATTCATTGGTGCCTGCTATTGTACAAATTAAGCCTAACCTGCTATACCTCATTTATTCATTTAACAAACACCCATTAAAATTCTACTCTGTGCAGTTCATTGTGTAAGGTTTGCAGAGCCAAGGCCATTGCTCTCAGGAATATAATAATAGGATGGAGCGTTCACTGTGTCCATCCATCTGTCCACGGGCTCTCTGAGTGCCTTTCTGACTCAGGTGCCTTTCTTTCTCTCTCTCCTTGAACTTTTAGAGTCACCCCAGGCCTTACTGTGTCTAGAAAATGTGAAGACTTTAGATGACATAGCGTTTGTTTTTCTTATGAAAACATTTGAGCTTTTAATGGCGCCCATTCCTCTGTCTTAGGGTCTACCTACCATAAAATGGCATGTACACTGCCCATTGCAGAAATGCATTTAATTGTACAATAAGCCATTCTGGTATGTATAGACATGTCTAGAAGCAAAGTGACATGTAATAGAATATTTTTATTTATAAACATTTATATTTATTGATATTTAATAACCATCTATAAAATACCTAAACCTTATAACCTAAAACCTTTAATCTAAAATCTGTAATCTATCTAAAAATACCTTAATACCTAAAAACTCTAATATCTATCTAAAACATTTAACACTATTTTAACTTTCTTAAAAGGATATTAATATTCTTAGTGTAGGTCTGTTCAGGATGGCTTGGTTTATGGAAGTCCTGGAAGACAGTCCCTTTGAAAAATTAGTGTTCATTGGACCTTACTTTGCCAATTTGTAAGGCCAGTCTATTTCCACCACCAAATGGTGGCCAGTTTATAAAGTCAGTCTGTTCCAACCACCAACTGAGGGCGGCTTTTTCAATCGGCTAAGACTTGCCTTCACAGTCTCTTTGGCTCTAGCAAGTCTCAAAGCTGAAAGCCTCTCCAAGTAACTTCTGAACTCCGCTTGCCTCGCTCACTTTTTGTGGCGTTCTGGGACCCCAAGGCAGACAGAAGCCTTCAAGGAACTCTCAGCAGTTTTTATGCCAGACCTTTGCCTTGGAATATAGCAATCTAAATTCTGTTTTTTTTTTTTTTTTTTTTTGGTTTTTCGAGACAGGGTTTCTCTGAATATCGCTGGCTGTCCTGGACTCGCTTTGTAGACCAGGCTGGCCTCGAACTCACAAAGATTCCGCCTGCCTCTGCCTCCCAAGTGCTGGGATTAAAGGCGTGCGCCACCACCACCCGGCCCTAAATTCTGTTAATGGCATACCTTGCTGTGCCCTTCTTCAGCATGACTTCTCAGTCGGTGAGGGCAGGAGGAAGAGAGAGACTGCGTGGAATTCTCTCTGGCTTATATATGGCATTATCTCGTAATATTTAGCAGTCTTGAGGGCCCACGAGATTTCTTGAGATGTCCAACAGACTTGTTGTTTCTCACAATAACTGACGTCATCAGCATGGCTTGCACAGTTTCTCAGCCATGCCCCTTCAACAGGGCATATTGTCCGGCCACAACCTGGCTTTGTCCATCCCAGAAGGCAAAGGGGTGCCAAGCTTTTCCCCATGCTCTGCCAGATGACAACCCAAACTGCCCACCAATTTCACTAGAGACCCAACTTCCATCACAGCGACACATTCCATTTTCCAGAAGATTCCATTCTCATTATAACCTGGGTTGTTATTTACATTTCAGGTGTTCTGTACAGTCATGTCCCTCCTGTCACAGAAGGGAGCTGTGCAGGTGTTAAATCTCAAAAGACATGCTTATTGTTAATGTTTATCGGGATGGGGGACAGAAATTAATTCTTAATATTTTTTTTCCTGGGGATTTTCTTGACTATGGGATCCACGAACAGTTTTTATTATGACAAACAAAACAAAATCTAGGAAAAAAATATTTTTAGGAAATCATTACTCATGTGTTCATGTCTCCCTGGCCTCAAGTCACTGGAGTCCCCCACTAGCTCAGGAGCAGTTCCTGCCCCTTCTAGGGCCACTGATAAGTGGTGGAGAGTTTGCAGATTCTTTATGAAGAACAGTTAGAACAGGAAACGATTCTTCACTCTTGTTCTGTGGAAGGAAAGCCCCACAGTGTATGGGCTGTGGAAGAAGAGTGTTCTGGATGGTGGGCCTCCCCACACAGGTGCCTCCTCCTTTCTATTCAGCAATTTTTAAAGTAGCTTTTGTGATATGGTTCCTCTACCTCCTAGTCAAGTAAACTCTGTCACACCCGGCAGCAGAAGAGCAGCCATGGTGTGTTGTCTCTCCTAACTCAGCAAAGCTGTCAGAAAGGAGGCTGGGGCTTTTTAAATAGTGAGTGGAAGCCAGTGAGTGACCTGCCCGGCTTTGGTGCTATAGGCAGCATACTCAATTTTAAGCTGCCTTCTTTTGTTATTGGACAAATAAGATGAACTTTTAAATTAAAAATTTGATGAATTATTGAATGGGAAAATATTCACGATGTCTAGTCTTGGGGATCCAGTATACATCTTTATAAGAAACTTATTAGAACTGTTTACTCACCAGCTTCCTGGCTTCTCCTCACCAGTATTCTGTGTACCCAGAACTCCCGGAGCTCATGGGGCCCAGCCAGAGACTTGGAATGAGGCAGATACTTGCAAACCAAGTGGTGTCTCTTTAAGATGAGGCCACACAGCATTGGACCCTAATCCAATGAAGAAGATGGAGATTTGGACAGCGAGGAGAATGGTGAGGAGAGAGAAAACCACGCAGAGGTGAGGACAGATCAGTGTAATGTGTGTGGAAGCTTAGGAGTTAAGACGCTCCAGGGTTGCTGCAGAAGCCTGGAAAGGCAAGGGAGGAAGGAGCCTTTTCTATAGACTTTTGTCATTCTAGCCCTGGAAAAGCGTTAATTTCCGTTTTGACTTCTGGCCTCTAGACCCTTGACAGAGTAAATTAAGTTTTGATTGATGCATATATGCATTAACTGGATAGGATATCTGGTGAAGGCAGTGTACCTGAAGAAACTGTGCTCCAGAGGCCTTGCTGAAGTTTTCAGTGTAGAGCCGTGCTAACCAGGGTCTGGAGTGGATATTCTCCCAAGCAAGGCAGCTGCACAGCAGGGCACTCAGAGCCAGTCACTCATATTGATGGGCTTGGTTTAGTCTCTCTAGATAAACCTGTAGGATTCCAGAGAGAGATTAAGAATAAAAAGTATAGAGAAGGACCATAAAACACAAGAGCAAGGTTTATTACCTATTTATTTTTATTCTCACTTCATCCTAAAGAGGATTTAGAGTTCCTTTCATGGAAGCACACAATAGAAGAAGGGGAAATAAATTAAGAAATAAGAAAGATGAAACAAAGGGGAGGAAAAAAAAATCCTGGTAGATAACACCAGCAATAAACCTGCAGCACATGGCCATGGCCTTCAAATCCCAGGATGAGTAGACAGGTGCCCTGGAAAGCAAGGCTTTCCAGAATGAGATAACGCCAAATCTGAATTTTCTCTAATTTGTGTAAATTCAATGTAAAATTCAGGCTGTTGCTCTGAGTAGAAATGAACTCTAATTATCTCTCCGATTTTCATATAATTTTCAACAAGTCAGCATCGCTGCTGCAGTTGATGAACTGGAAAGCCAGAAAAGCAAGCTCAAATTTTCTGTGCCCTCCACAGCCTTCAAAATATTTCAAAATCATTGTCCTCGGAGGATATGTTTGTGAGGAGAGAAAGAAAAGGAGAGAATGTGAAATGGTTTCATACAGTGTTGTGTATGATCTCTCAAACCCTGTGTCCAGGCTTGCCATCAAGGCTGCGGCAATGCCCTAAACCAGCATGGGGGTGCCATCTGATTTGATACTGAGCTTCTTGGGGTTCATTGGACATATCTGACCTTACCTGAAGAATGTATCCTGCCACATGTAGGAGAGAAACAATGTAAAAGCACACGGAGAATACCTTTGTAAGACAGTCTTCTCTAAATGTTCTCTGCTTGGGGGATGTCACCTGGTGAGGAAAGACATTTGGGAATCAGCTCTATGCAAAATACCTTGTAATAACCTGTTCTGTGGATATAGGAACCTCTAATCATATTTCAACCGTGAGATATACAAGCGTCCTCTTTCATGTTAAGGGAATTCTATTTATGCAGCTCTGCGTGTTCTCAGAAGAAAATTAACTATTTGGAAGCAGTTTTAGAAACTCACATCAAGGAAAACCTCTGCGTCCAGACAAGTGTCTTCTCTCGTCCATTGAAAGCAAAGAGCAGCATGGTGCATGATTTAATGATTTAGGTATTTATTAATTCATTTTTTAAAAAAGGAACCTTTGGGGGATGGTTTAAAAGCAAATTTCTTACAGCAAGGAAACGAAACCCTTAAGGTTATTCAATTCATTTATCGTTAGAGTTAATTAAACAGTGACCTGGACTTTTCACGCAGTAATTACTCTTGATGAAAAATTAACTACACTCTTCCAGCGAAGAGAGCACACACAGCGAGTGTGGTGGGGCCTGACCCAGGAAACAGTCTCGGCTGAGTTCCTGCAGGTGGCAGCAAAGCACCGCCCAACCCACCAGGCGCGCGCGGTCCAGGCTGCCGGGAGAGCTCGCTTTGCCCTCCAGCCAGCAATTTAACTAAGTTACTGGTTCGCTACTCGATTTCATGGCCGCCCCCTAAATGAATCTGTTCTGAACTCAACAGAAGCATAAGCTGTTCCTTTATACACCCCAGATCGGTTGGTTTCTGTTTTTTTTTTTTTTTTCTTTTTAAATGTCTTCCATTTTTTGAATTCAGCGTTATCTGAAGGCGGGGATCTGTGTTAAATACTCCTCTTGAATTGCAAAAGCAATTAGCTTAGCCGGCTACCCTGCTTCAGGGAAGAAGATAAACCCATGAACTGAGTGGATCACAAACTTGATTTATCAAACCAGTCAGCATTGCTCAATCTGAAACAAAAGATCTATCCCCCAAAAGCGCATGGCTAGGTTTCTGATCCTCCTCCTTGTGTTTTCCATTATTCTGTTGTTTTCCTTCATTTAAAAAAGAAAAAGTCCGTACTATGCTCAAAAGACCAGGGTGACTAGAATTTATACAGCAACAAAGCCACAAAACATCTAGGTAACTTACAACTTTCAACTTGACAGTGGTCTGAGGCTAATAATAATAATAATTATTATAATTATAATTATAATTATTACTACTACTTGTTTTCATGTTTGGTGTTAGATTGGGGTTGCATGATAGTATAGGGTGATGAGAATTCTCAAAGTGTGTGGGAGCAGTCATTTCAGACAAAATTCCTCTCTCCGGCTTCCCCTCCAATTTCCCATTCTTTCAGCAGTGAGGAGAGACACCGCACAGTGTCACTATGTATGTCTCTGTGACTGGCTGGAATTTTGGCTGGAATACCTTCTGTAAAAGCAAGAAAGTTTTTCCTCCTGTAACCCATACATCTAGAATGATTCATGGGACTCTACTGTTGATATAATTTATACTAAAATTTTATATGCAAGATCCAGCAGAAAATAGGCAGTCAAAGCAATTCATTGATTAAGTAAGAACTTAACTGAAGGTAAAATCGAAGTTTAAAGAAACTGAGGAAACTGAGGAAAGGAAAGACAATGGTCTAACAGCCCAGGAGGGTATCAAAAGGATTTAAGAAAAATAAATTCTGACATCTGGGGGCTGAAGTAGGTAGGAAAGGAGGCAACTCATGGCACTGGGCTTATGCGTCTCAGAGTTGGAAGAGTGTCAGATCAAAGATTCTGGGGAGGAGTAGGGGGAGGTCTGCCATCATGCATCAGGAGAGATAAGCAGAGCGGATGGTGGGTGCTCTTGTGAGTGGTGGTAGAAGATCAGGGAATCTGGAAGTGATGGCAGGCTGGGTACAATTATGGGGTTGACAAATGGACTAAGGAGAGAGAGGGGCTGAGAGGCATGAGGAGGTTGTCTGAGAGACTGTCCACAGTAAAGCCAATGCTTTTGTTTTCTCTGAGGCTTTAGATAAAGGGGCATTTATGTGGAGTAAGAGCTCATAAGAGGAAGTGCTACATGAAGAAATTTCCACAATAAGAAGAACCAAAAAAAGAGACTACATCCAGTTGCTCTCTTCTACTGAAGAAGGTGGCAGAGACCTGATAAAGGGAGGTAACACCAGTCTAGAACTCCTACTAGGCATGAGGAAGCTAGATAAAAAAATGCCAGTGCTCCATTCAAACCGCAGTGCTGGACAGCATCGGTTCTCTGTTTGATAATAGCAGTAGAAACATAAGCAGCTAGACAGCAAGAGCCCCTCGGTGGCACACAATGCTGGGCCCCAGGCAGTGTAATGCTGCCATCTTAAAGAAGGATCATTCTGGTGCAGACTTCATATAGATTTTTTTTTTATAGATCCCCTTTCAAATATTTGAACTTCTAAGCAATGGACTCGTTGGCCATTCTTACTCTAATGAACCACCTCAGTATTTACATAAGGATCAGAGATGAGGTGAGTCCTGAGAAAGTAAGTAGCAGCCAGGCATAGTGGCGCCCGCCTTTAATCCCAGTACTAGGGAAGCAGAGGCAGGCAGATCTCTGTGAGTTCGAGGCCAGCCTGATCTATGAGTTGAGTTGCAGGACAGCCAGGGCTACGCACAGAGAAACACTGCCTCGAAACAAAAAAAGAGGAATAGAGTGAGGGAAAGGAATCAGTTGGAGTTCAGGTCGGGAAAGGGACAAGAAATGCTCATTGCATTCATAGATGGAGATGTGAAAAATGATTGACTCAGAAGGAGCATATTTGAATATCTTGCTTTGATTTTATATTAATATGAACTTGCCTCCACCGTGTAAATATGTTGTATATCGGGGTATTTTATACCTGACTTTTAGCTTTCAAGATCAATACATTCATGTTGGATTTTTAGACATCATTCTATATGATTCAAATTTTCTTTTACCATCTTAGTCTCCTTTCCTTTCCCTTCTCTCTCTTCCCCTTCTTTCCTATCTGTTGTTTCCCCTTCCTTCTTCCTTTAGTTATTTCCTGTCCATCTTTGTTCTTCCTTCTGTTCAATGTTACTTAACCACACACCCTGTGCTAAGCACTCTGTTAATCACTCTCCATGTGCTGAGTACTGCATTAAGCACCTAAGAAAAATTTACAAACTCTGTGAAATACCAAAAAAACGAGAATTTTCAAAAGATGGTTCAAATGACTCACTTCCAACTCATCAAATACTGTTTTTCTCCAACATGTTTAAGACATGGCAATCATCATCATTTAATATATCCACACAACTTTTTCACCTGTGTAATAGAGCAAATATTTGCATTTAGTGTTATAAAGCCTTGGATTCTCTCATCCATTTGTCCTCAAGGGTTAGAAACAATGAAACAGGAAGTCACTAGTAAAAAGAATCCCCCTCCACCCCCGGCCCCTGCCCCACCCTGGCTCAGGAGCATTTGTGCTTGACTTGGTGGCTTAAGGCAGAACAATGGGCTGTTACCAGCACAGATTTGCTCGGAAGTTAAGTGATAAATAAGTTAATCCTATGGGAGCTTCGGAGACTGATTCATTATGCAACTTCAACGTAACAGAGCTCGAACATGAAAGCTAATTTTCAGACATCTCATGGCCATCACTGTATTTGAAAAGAGGTACCAGATTCCTTATTATCCCACCAGCCAGAACAAACTACACATAGATCATGTATGTCCACTAGAAATGAATGCAGCCACCATCCACATACTCCTACATGAAGGTCTGAAGTCGAAACGTTTAATAGCAAAATATTTATTAATAACTATAAGCACTTACAACAAATATAAATACTTATTACCTAACAACTAAGAATAACTGCAAACCCCTATTACCTAACAACTAACCCTATTAATAACTATAAATGCCCTATTATCTAATAACTAATCCTAACCAATTAGAAGGATACAGTCTCTGGGGGAGGTCCTCAGTTGTCAGGAACACCTCAGGAGTAGATCCTTTAGGGTACTTGGTCAGCAGTCTTTCCTCAGGAACATTTCAGAAATAGGTCCTTTAGGGTAAGCTGGCTTTGGCATAGCTGTGGCAGCTTCACTTTAAATAAGACTTGGGGCTTTCTTCTTCTAGAGGCTCAGCTCTCCATAGACCAACTTGGTCGGTTTGTATTAGCCACTCAGCCACTCTGCAGCAGGCTTTGGAGCGGGCTGCAGTTCTATTCAGATGGCTGTTTGAACTGGTTGAACCCCTCTAGGCAAAAGCTCTGCCACAGGGTTTAGTCTTTGTTTTTGTTTTTTTGTTTTTTTGTTTTTTTTTCTGCTTTGCTGAGGCCTTCTCTGCTCACCAGCGTCTTTCTGCCTCAGGGAGAGCTGACCATATTTTTACAGCTCTGTTTGAGATCAGCTTTTCAGTCTGCCTGCATTAGCTCCAGCAGATGATACAAACCGATTGGCATCTCATCGTCTCTAGCGTGGGAACTCTCAGGCTCCACTCACTTTGTCCTTAAATAGGGTCTCTCCTGGTTTCACCTGGCTTCAGCCTAAGCTGGGCTCTGCCCACTTCATAAGGCTGTTAACAGCTGAAAACAATGATAGGCCGTAAACCCTGTTTCTAGTCCAGATGCTGCCATGCTAAATGCCTACAGATGCCAGGCTGAGATTTTTGGCCCTTTTGAGTGACTGTATCAGATGGCCCTAGATATTCACTAAATCTAATTTATATTGGTCTAACTCCCATTACATAGGTCTCTCAAGTGCGTTAGTCATTTAATATCTAAAAGCAATCTTGTGAAACCATGACGTGAGGGTTACTACAGACAGTTGTGTAATGATCCAAAGCTCACACAGGCAGATGTAGGGGGACCTTGACCTCAAACCTACTTTAACTCAGTGTGGTATTTTCACATGGGACTCTTACCCATTGCTAGCTTCAGCGATTTGCTGGTATTTCATGCCAGTCTGTTAAACACATTACAAAACTGTGCTGATGTTGGTCCCTCTTTATACTGTTTTGTACTCGGGTCCAGTTTGGGAACTACAATAGTGGATAGTCTCAGACATCCATCAATAGTCCTAAATAACCTATGCTTTTCACTTGGACTAGTGGTATGGAGTCATTTTCAATTTCTGCTTCAGAGTCTCACGTTACTTAACTCAACGTCTTACAGCTTGAAGACTCTATTATGAGGACCCGACAAGCTGCTTTTGTTATTGTATGTAGGCAATAAAGATATACAAACCTATGAGGATCATCATCCATTTGTCCTTAAGAGGATCGCACGTTGTAGAAACTAAATCTGAAGGTGTTCAGGCCTGAGGGGGAGGCAAGCGTCAAATCTTGGGGTTGGATGGTGAGGGGTTCTGATTTCTTCTTCAGCTCAGTGTTTCTAAGTAATTGCTTCGAGGAGTTTCCCCAAGCCATATAAAAGTTACTCAATTTAACTACTTACTATTAAGAGGATCCTATAAATACGAAAGGACTCTTAGACCAATGAATTATCTTAGCTACTTTCACAGCATACTAATTAGCCATTTTGCCTGGTAAAACTCCCTATTCTAAGACATAATCATAAAATACCTTTTTAAGCAAATTTTAGTGAAAATGTTCATCTAGTTGTTTTAGCACCCATGGGCTCTCCTGTCTATTAAGAATTGGCTTTATTTGCAAATATAACAATACATGAACATTAAAATTAATCTCTCCCTCATGAGACATGTCTTGCATCTGTACACAGATCATACAATTAATTTTGCTGTGTAGCTCTAACAATTTTCTCATTTGTTACATAGCTACTATCTACTAGGTGCAGGGTTCCAGGTTGCATGGTAGGCATGAAGATCTACATTATCTCTTCCTTCCAGAAGTTCACAGTTTCAGAGGCGGGGGTGGATGCTTAGGAGAAAATGAGTATGTACTGCTGCTCACTGATATGTAGACTGGATTCATAATGTCCTCCATATTGGGGGATGACTTTCTATACATCTCTCTGTGTGCCTTGTTAGTAGAGATACTGGTAAGTTTGAATTAGCTTCCCTAGAATTGTTTGAGAGAGTGCCCTTTGAAGAGAGTGATAGTATTCCGTTATGGAGCAGGCAGTAGTTTTGTGATACATATCATGTGTTTCTGAGGAGAAGGAAGAGTAGGTTGGTTGGAAGGGCATTATAAAAGAACCACAACTTGTAAACTCAGGATTCCTTAGCTGTGTGTGATATGGGCCAACTCACATTCATTGTCTGCTCCAACGCTTCCATGCTGCTTCCACAAAGTGATGGTGTGGCTCGGCTTGAATCTGACATGGGACCCACAGGCTCATGTTTTGAAAGCATGGTCTCCAGCTGGCGGCACTATTGTGGGAGGTGGGCTTAGCTGGAGGACACATGTCTTTAGGAGCTGGTCCTTGTGAGTATATTATCTCTGAAACCTAAAGCTTATGCTGCCTGCTTCACTGTGAGTTGGAAAGTTCTTTGTCTCTGACTCAGTAATAACACATCCTCTGCCAGAGTCTACAAAACTGTGGTGAGCTAACTTGCTACCTCAACATATAGGCGATGTTTCTGGACCTTTCATAGTTCTTGACACTTCAGTCCCTGCATTTGGAGTGTCTATGCTCTGCATGGTCAAAGTGAGGGCCTGCTTGAGAATTGCATCTTCCCTTTGTTTGTCATCTTGGGTCTTGAGTATTTTCATTTTTGCCCATATAAAAATGAAGGTCTATGTAGCTGAACACATCTAAATGGCCTCTGTGCCCTTTGCCCAAAGAGCTGGGTTATGAAGCAAACATTTGGAAAGAGAAATAGAATCTCATTACAGAGAAAGGACTGCAATGGCCTTGTTTGTTAATGTTCCCATCCGTTTGTTACTTTGTCTGTGGTACCATGACAAAGATTTGCCTCTATTCTACTTGGTGGTAGATGTTGACAAATTAAGTAAATTAAATATGGGTTTGTGAACACAAAGGTAGAAACAAGATATCAACATGTACAACCAGGGAAAATAAAAGTAAATTTTGAAAGCAAGAATCAGTATGAGTCAGGTTCTAGAAAACCATGGCCAGTGACTCTGGGCTTTTGGTCTTCATTTGAAACTCACCAAGAATAATGATCTTTTTTTTTTTTTTTTTCCCCGACCCAACATTTTGTGCAACAGTTTGGGTGTCTTGGTGCAGACTGCAGGAGAAGACACAGAGAACTTTGAAGGTTGATAAAAACTGCAGTCTATAGATACTTTGGGCAAAAATATGACACACAAGCAAGTGCTTAGAATAGTCAACTGATAGGGACAGGGTTAGTAATTGAGATACTACATGAAATTTAGGAGAGTGAATGACTCCAACCTGTAAGCCTAGCATTCAGGAGGCTGAGGTGAGGGTAAACCTGGACTGCATAAATAATTCTAGAACAGTGACACTACATAGTGAAAATCCTATGTCATGAAAACTGAGAGGGAGGGAGGGCGGAGGGAGAGAGAAAGAGATATCCTATATCAATGAAGAAAGATGAGGAGTGCTGGTGAAAGCAGTGGGCACCAACATTATTTGTTTTTTTGTTGCAACTCCAACTCCTCAGTGGAGAGAGGGAAAGATGGTCAAAATAACAATCAGCATTTCAAATCAGTGCAGAAGATGCCTTTTTTGAGGGAACCCTACAATTGGTTGATCTAGAGACTGCCCAACTACTCTTATATCCTAAAATGGTGATCTCATTCTCAAACACAGTGCAATGGACCCAATGAAGCAGAAGTTTCCAAGACTGCCCTGATGCATCTAGCCAAAGGCCCTCAAGCAGAAGTAGATCACAGCAGGGGGCTGTAGAACTCTGCACCCACACCTAAGCCTTCGCATTTGCCCAAGCTTCCATGTCTTCTGTGTGAGTCTAAGAAGTGAATCCTCATTACATCCTGTAGTGAAGCAGTCTCAAGTCCCTTACTCTAGGGTCCCTTAAATGCTAAGGACTCAAGAATTGAAAGAGAATCCAATTCTTTCTGGAAAAGCTGTACAGTTGGCTTTTAGCCCTTCAGCTCCAAGAGAAGAGGTAGAGAAAATCAACAGACACAAGCCAGAAGAAAAGAGCAAGAATGCAAGAGAGAATGCTGAAGCCAGAGAGGAAGAGAGAAATGGAAAGAGAGACAGGTGTCAGTCTGCCCACTTCACTGCCCATTCCTTTCTTTAGTGCTATGGCCCAGCTGGATGTCCTTGACTTCCACTGGACACTCTGGATTTTGTGTGGAGTAGTTGAATCTTCAGTTCCTTCTGCAAGACATTACTCAGCCCAATGATACACCTGAGACGTTTCTGTCCTACTAAAAGGAAAACACAACTAGTCATTAAAGGACAAGATTGTCATAGCTGACATGTCTTGTATATGCTTTCAGGAAGCTCCTCCAGCAGTCTTCATTGCATCTATACATCTATTTAGGCCAAGGAATCGAGCAGTTCATATTCCCAAGAGGTTTCATAAATACCACTTGCCTATTTTCTTCAGAAACTTCCAAAGTAGGTCAGAATAACACCTTACTCTGATCTATACTTGGACAAAGTTCCATCTTCTGGCTCTAACAGCACAATGATAGAGTTGTCTATCCTACCCTATTTTCATGGAGTTATCAACCTTTGCCCCCACAACACATCTCTTTCCTCTTGATCTATGTTCATAGCAGCCTTATTTGTAATAGCTAGAAACTGGAAACAACCCAGATGTCCCTCATCTGACAAATGGATAAAAATACTGGCACATCTACACAATGGAATACTACTCAGCCATTAGAAACAATGAAATCCTGCAACTTGAAGCCAAATGGTTGGAACTAGAGAAGCTCATCCTGAGTGAGCTAACTCAGAATCAGAAGGATGCACATGGCATCTGTTCACTTATAATCAGATTTTAGCCATATAGTACAGGATAACTATACTACAGCCAATGCACCAAAGGGAACATGAACATAGACTTTGTTTCCTATCAGTGAGACACTTTGCCCTAGTGGTGCTGCCTTGTAGGTCCCCAGTGTATGAGGAGGTTCTTGGCTCTCATATGACTGCTGAACTGGGGCAGGGGACTGTTATATAGGGATACTCCTCTCCGGAGGAGGAGTGTGATGGAAGGGACAGGAGAAAGAGGGTGGGAGGGGTGGAAAGAGGGTACTGTGATGGAGATGTAACCTGAAGTAATAAATAAACATAAAAAAATAAATTAATAACTCGGGGGCTACAGGAAATAATCTCCTCCCCCTCCTGTCAGAGGGGCTTCTTTCAGTTGCCTCATACAAATACACTTCTGCTAAGGTGATCTGAAAGCTGCTTATTCTATTATTAATTTGTGGCCCCAAGACGTCTGGTCCCATATACCCATATCTTTGTTGTGTAAACCTTGTTCTACCTAATTTAAAGTTGATCAGTTGAACGAATGCAGCCTGGATTGGGTAGAAGAGAGGTAGGCAGGGAAAAGGTTGTCGAGCTTTTTGGAGCAGAGAAGATCAGGGAGGAAAAGAGAGGACACACACCATCAGTTAGAGAAAAGAACATCATTCCATGTGGCCTGGGACATCGGCATAGCGTGGAGAATAACAGCCCAAGGGGACATATGTCTATATTAAGGATTTATTTGGGGAATAGCATTAAAATATAGTTTAGATGGGCTAAGATTATACAATCCAGGCCAAGGCTTATTAAGATCCATCATCAGGTGTCTGTGTGATTATTCATAAGTGGGCTAAGGGATAACTCTGTCACCCTATTGATCACAAGTATTAATTATAGGTATTAATAGTTTATTCAACACATTTCTCACCTCTGATGGCTGCTTCTGCCTACAGCTTCCCTCGGAACCTATGAACTTCTGTCTGAATCTTCATAGATAAGTTTTACTACTATTCTTGTAATATTCCAAAGTTTCATGAACATAATAGGGTGCATAGAATTATGTACCTGCAAGGGCCACACTTCGAGGAACTTGAGAACATTTTTTAAAGATGTGTGCCTATGCAACAGTTCATTATACAGTTATAGATTTCATAAATGATAACATTTCTCAAGAAAAGCTCATTTTTCAGTATCCATTACACATTAGCATGGATATCTAATTTTTTGACCTTGTGACACTATTTGCTATAAACGTATTGAGCTTCTTTAATTCAGATCTGTCCTGAGATGCATGTGTCCTGTGGGCTGAAGGATGGACACGCCTATGATTCTCTACTAGGGAAGTCTCCTTATGTCTCCACCTCTAACAACTATGTATCTAAAGATAGGACTGAAATGTTGATAATTTTCAAGAATGTAGAATAATCACTAATAGAAACATAATCTGTTATGGTTTTAAATTATAACATGGATTAAATTACTTATTGGGAGGCTCTGAACTGAGAAAGGAAAGAAAGTAGCAGGCAGAGGACTCATAATGACAGATCTACTGGGGATATATATAGCAACTCCCCATTATCTACCACTCACTAAATTACAAACTAGATCTTACTTGGAATAAGTCTTAAACAAACAGAACTGCCCTTAACCTTTTCATATTCTAGAAAGTCACAGGAGCCCTCAACAGCCCCAGTCACTAAGGAGTCCCAGCTCCATGAAGGGCAGGTCAGTTTGAGCTGCCAGCCTTCCATGCTTCTTCACTTACCATAGACGGAGAAAGAAAACCAAAACCCTAACGGGGTGGAATTCAGTAGTCAATGAAATGCGTTAGAAAATTTCATCAGGTGAACAAAACTTCACCATCTTATCTTCCCTAAGGGTATGGAGAAAGGGGTACCCTACTCCATTGCTGGTGAGAATGCAGGCTTGTGCAACCACTATGGAGGTCAGTCTGGTGATATCTTAAAAAACTTGGTATAGCTCTGCTCAGGACCCAGCCATACCACTTCTGGGTATACACCCAAATGCTTCTTCACGGAATCATAAGGAAGTTTCCTCATCTATGTTTATAGCAGCCTTATTTGTAATAGCTAGAAACTGGAAACAACCCAGATGTCCCTCAACCGAAGAATGGGTTAAAAAACTGTGGTACATCTACACAATGGAATATTATTCAGCTATCAGGAACAATGAAATTATGCAATTTGCAGCCAAATGGATGGAACTAGAAAAACTCATCCTGAGTGAACTAACCCAGACTCAGAAGGACACATATGGCATCTATTCACTTATAGTAGGATTTTAGCTATATAGTAGAAGGTATCGATAGTACAACTAACACACCAAAGGGAACTTGGACATAGACTTCTTATTTTTAATTTTTATTCTTTATCTATTTTTTTATATATTAGTTATATTTTTTTCTATTTTTTAGTCTTTTTTATCTATTGTATGCTTATTGGTTTGTTTGTTTAGTAGTTCTCTCTCCCGGGCAACGAGACACTTTTCACTGATGGTACTGCTTTGTAGATCCCCAATGAATGAAGAGGCTCTTGGCCCTCATACGACCTCTCAAATGAGATGAGGGACTGTTGTATAAGGACACCCCACCCCAGAGAAATGGGATGGAAGGGTTAGGAGGTAAAGAAAAAAAAATGAAATGTGATGTTTCAACCTTTTACTACTAATTGTCATAAACTGTTTAGGATAATTAAGAAATGCAAACTAATGGTTATGCAAGCCGGTCATTCAGTTAGGTACTATGACAGCCTATTATAGTTACTTCCTAAGCTAATCAGAAATAAACCGGCAAGAGACAAGCAACATCTGCTTACCGTAATATAAGAGATAGATAGGGCCTCTTCAAAAACCTCAAGAGATCTGCAGAATACGGCATTCAAAGATGTTTTCGTAACTTTAGATTTTTTTTTTTTATCAAGACATATCAACTCCTGACAGCACCCCCTATTCTCCTCCAAGTAGAAGATGAGCATCAAAGAATCTCCAGTGGGAGATGATTGAATTAGTCGCAAGCCTATCTCTTGGTAGGAAAAGCCCCTTGCCCCAACTGTAGACAGAATGCTGTCCAAAAAGGACAGAACTTGGAAGCAGGTAAGTCGACAGCCTAGCTCTGCCAAGACAGGGTAGGTAAGTCCTTCATAACCCCTGCTCTACAATCAATGTCTGTCAGAGAAACGGGGCCAAATGACTGAAGATCGATGCTGTAATGTATGGAGAGAAAATGGGAACTGTCCAGGCAGCCACAGGTATGTCATTTCTTAGTTTGGGAAGCTGCAGGCCCTGAACTTTCTATAAAATCAGATATATTTATCCCTCTCAGGTCTCTGAGGTGGTTGAAGAACAGATAGCTAGAGTCTCATAATTTAATTTTGAGTTGTTTAGGAATCAAGAGAGTGTTATAGATCTAAGAAGATACTTTTAAAATTGTGTTGCAAGTTAGTATGAATGTTGAGTCAGATATAGACCTTTAAACTCATGGAGATGTTTAGATAGTAGAATGTTAAAGTCAAGTACCAAATACATATGGACTGGTCATTGGGAATGTACGTTAAGCCATATAACCCTCATAACTGTGGCCTAATTACCTCTGTTGTACTGTATTGTATTTGTTATTATAAGAGAAAGAGCCATTTGTTGGACTGAAAGGGGAAACTGTAGGGGGAAATAAGTTATACCTTAAACTTAAAAGAAAAAAAAAGGGAAGAGGATGGGGGGTTGAGGGTGGGAGGGTGGGACTTGAGGGGGAATAGGGAGGGGACTGCGATTGAGATGTAACTTGAAGAAATAAAAAATAAAGGAAAAAAAAGTTTGCCTTTAAGATTAAGAAAGTTTCTGTGCTTAAAGAAAATGGCTGTATCGTCCCATATGTTGAAATGAATAACAAATAAACCTTCTGGATATTCACTTTGGAACCTCAAGTCTTTCCTCAGAGCAGCAGCAATATCGTTAGTTTCCCCGGGTTGGCTCAGATGCAGGACCTTGTTCTCATTCTTACCAACAGAACAATCTTCCGGAGAGGTTCATTTCTTTCCTATGTTGGGAGAAAAATAACACAGGCCCCTTTCTCCATCCCAGGTCCCCCATGGCAGAGCCCTGTCCATCACAAAGCCTGTACACAGATTACAGGTGACTTGTGACCCTGTCAACATGACCCATTTGTAAATTAGAAGCCCCCTCTCCTTGCAGAAAAGATGCAATCATTTCCCACCCTTCCCTTCCGAGGAAAATAGCATAGTGGCTGCAAAACTCCTGCCTGCACCACTGCAGGCCTGCAGTGCTCCCATGTAGCCTGGCAGGCTTAGCTGCTACAGGCCATAACTGAGGAAAACATTGATTAATTGATCTGTGACTAGCTTGTACAGCACTCTGTGGCAATGGGGAGTATGTGCTATGCAGACCAGCTTTTAATTATTGTTATTTAGGTCCCTGTCAAATGGAGTAAGTGACGAGGCAGTATTATCATTGATCTGCTACATAAAAAGAAACAGTTCACATTGCATGCTGCAGATTTATAAATAGTTAAAATGCTCATGCTAGAGGCTCAGAATGAATCTCAGCCTGGCGAGGCTTTGACCAATGCACAATGCAAATCACGCTAATAGCTTGAATTTGTGCAAAGCATTGCAGTTTACCAACCATTTCTTATGCATTGTCTCATTTGACCCTCACAACAAATCAGGAAGGTTGGGGATGTGTTATGATTCCCCTTTTGCAAGCAATAAGGCTAAGAGGGTTTTCCCTCTCCAAGTAATATTCAATTCTAGCTTGCAGAGTATGGAAAACAAAGGAGACTTCAAAATTATTTAGTGAATTCTGGCTGGTCAAGCATATTTAAGGCATTAATCACCACCTTGAGCCACACTGTATTCCATCAATGCTGCTTCTTACCATTAAATGTGCTGAAATAGAACCCGCTATTATAATGGGAAATACTACGAGGATTTGAGTGCGCTCAAAGGCCTTATCACCTTCAGTTTGATTACTGGGTGCAGGAAAAGCTCAAGATAATAACCCATTAACCAGCATTATTAACGTGCTCCCACTGTATTTACAAAACTCAGGGAAAAAAAGATACTGCCATTGACATAGAACCAGGACAAAATTAGTTCAGATTCATGACAGGGAAATGGAGTTTGAACGCAGAATACTGATATCAAAACGATGTAAGCTATATGCAATCAAGGAAGAATTGCTGAGTCTGTCTGTGTGCCTGGAGTTGTGCGGAGTGCTGTGGGAGTTTAAAACAAGTGCCTCACCCACACACGTTAAAATCCATTTAGCGGTGGGGCCTTTGGAGATTATTCCATGGTGAACAACTATAGCTGCCTTTGCTAACGGTAAGGATGTCGGCTGATAGGAACAAATAGAGCCCTTTCCTGTTCTGTCTTCCTGGCTGACGTGTCAGGGGGTGGTAGCCTGAACAAAAGCTGTGCCCATGGGAGTGAGTGCTAAGAAGGCAATATTTTCACCCTTTTAATGTCACTCTGCAAGCCAGAGTGACAACTGCCATCCTTCAATGAAAGGTCAAAGAGAAAAGCATGCAGCTGGATTTGTTTAGGGCTTACCTTATCTTTCTCTGAGCTTCATGGCTTACTAAATTGCAGCCACAGCATTGAAGATGATCATAATGATTTGTTTCCGTCTGTGCCCTTCCCAGTGAAGTAGCTGCAGAATGTCACAGACAAACTCACTTTCTGAAGCAGGATCAGGGTCCTCTCCATTAGAAAATGTGTGGGGTTGCTTTTTATAGAAATTGAAAAAGACCAATGATAGGGGTCACTGAGAAATAAGAGTTACTGTTTTGATAGCAGGAGAGACAAAAGAATCTGAGGTAGGGAAGCGAGATTTGACAGGACTGGGGTTTCCAGGCTGCCCAGTGAGTCTAGGGTAGATAGCAGGGTAATTACAGTTTGGATTCCCCTGAGAACAATGGAGAGATTAAGTGATCCTAGGGAAGATAGAGTGTCAATAAAGTGATAAAATTGTCAATACCAACAGATGTTGTTGAGTAGCTCTTGTCGAAAACCTAAGATTCTGTTTAGAATGTTTGCACCCCTCTGCCCAAGACCCAAGGAAAATTTGACATTGTCACCACAAATGTTGGGAGTCCTGCCAGAAATACTACATGTTGCAAGGGAAGCCGGGTCCCCTGTTATTTCTTAATCTCATTAATAAAAATAAAATTAAGGACAGACTCCAGTGGAAGCTTGATGACAATTTTATTGGTGTTTAAAAGGATACCTTGCCAGGGTAGGCAAGCTGTCCACCTCAGACACTTCCTATGGGAAGAGAATGGAGAAGAGGAGGAGGAAGCTGGTTTGAGTTAAGCTGGTATGGAGGTCATCTGTATTATGGACAGCAGCTGCATGGTGGGAAGGGGGACTTAGAGAAAGAGTGAAGCCTAATGGCCATTGTGTTAGGAAGGGGGAGGGAATTGAAGCTTGCTGGAATAATTTGGAAAAGCAGCCGACATACAGAGCAGCATATTTTTACTCTGTAAGAGAGAGCAGTGGGTGGAGATTCTGAGAAGGATAGGTACAATATGTCATTAAAAGAGGGACAAATGTTTTTCCTATCTCTTTAGCATGTCTTACAGTAAGCCTGGCTCTCTAGGGGTGGTCCCCTAAGCAGGTTATTGACATGCCCAAATGGGATGTTAGGTTTCAGCCAGACCTGAGATTTAATTTTCTTCCCCAGAAGGAAATAGTTTTCCTTTATAGTCTCTGTAATGGTAAGTGTGGCTGAGAGTCCCTCTTTCCTTTCCTAACCCTCGGGATCTTCCATCTTTTTTCGGGGTGTCTGCAGGTTTTTCGTACTCTTTAGCCTCTACTCCTGTCTGTGGTAAATGTCATGTGTAGCACAGTCACAGGCAGGAACTAGATAATCAGCTAGAAATACAGCGGTGTCCCAGAATGGTTGGTACATTAGAGATGAAGCTGGGGACACCTTGCCTTGTGACATGTGGGGAGAACACAGCTACATCAGTCCAATAGGAGGCACCAGGTTGGAGTCATGAGAACCATTACTATAGACCTGAAATTCATGGGGGAAAACCACGTGGTAACCGAAAGGCTCCTAGTATGGCCCAGTAAACTTTCTTGCTGCGCCCATTATAGATGATGGAGTGGGACCTAGAGCTAGAAAGGGCTGAAGGGATGGGGTCTGGTGGGGTGGCGGTGTGTCAGCCTTGTAAGAGGAAAGCAGTGTGGACATCCACACATGAGCTGGCCTCCAGAACAGGGGCTCATGTGAAAGTCACAGACTTTCCCATCACAGGAATTAGAGGACAGAGCTTAGGATGCTGGGTAGCTGAAGAGTCCAGGTGAAGTATCCCTGACAGGATGAAGTCAACTTACAACCACCTGATTGACTTCAGAACCACCCATTTAAACCACATCAGTTAAGATACATAGTATTTACAGATAGAATAAAGGAAAATCAGAAGAACTGAGACATGATAGATGAGCAATGTGTATTTCATCATATATGATTCAAGTATACCTATATGCTCATGACATTGATTTTTCAACAAGAGCTAAAGTAACTTAATGGAGAGAAAAGAAGACATTTTTTCTCTAATAAATACACTAGAAAACCTAGATAAACATATGGGGGAAAGCCTGTTGATCTTTACTACATATTATAAAAAATAAATTTGAGGTGGACTGTAGCTCAAAATATAAATTCTCAAACTCTAGTGCTTTTAGGAGAAAAGATATGAGAATATCTTTGTGAACTTAAGAACAAGGAAAAGATAGAAATTTATTGACTGATTGATATTGATCGCCATATTTTTGTTTTTACCCAGTGGTTCAGAATGCTTGAGTTGGTGCTCAATGAATAAACTTGTCTAATAGAGGCCTTTTGAACTACGTCTTGTGTTCTTTTGATTTTGAATGCTTCTTCAGTTTCTGAAATGGAAAGGTGCTTCAGATTTGTTTCATGCTTGCTATCTTTACCTTCCCCTTTTTTATGGAGCTTTGCTTCCTTTTGTTGGAAAAATTAAGTAGCAAAAAGTTCTGGTGTCTTAGTTTGCCCAGAATCAACAGATATACTTGAAGTGTGCTCTGTGGAACAAGGGATGTTAATACCTAGTGGGGGGTCCACTGGACACTGCTCTGCCACCTCTAGGTTCAATCAGAATACAATGCTCTCCCTTGAAGGAGCTGATAGCTAAAGGAGGGGTAAAGAAATCTAAAAACCAGAAAGAACTATAGCTTCTAGTTGCTTTGTTATTCTAGAGGGCACAGCTATAGGATGCTCTGTGGTTAAAGAATGGAAGGTATGTTGTGGTTAAAGGTCAGAGGGAGCGTAATGCCCTCTGGAGACAGTGAGCAGATTAGACTGGTGGACAAATGATGCAGAAGCCTAGACAAGGTGAGGAAAGTAATTTTAACGGAAAGCTGTGAGCATTTTTGTTGTTGTTGAGCAGTCAGCTCACCTTGTCCCTAAGCAGCCAGTTCATCTTGCCCTGTCATTCTGTTCTCCTCTCAGAGGACGGATGGCCACTGAACAGAGCAGCTGATAGAGGGATAGGCTGTTCTGGCCTCATCTCTGAGGCACAATGGGAAGGAACTGAGGAACTCCCTACTTCATTTTCTTCCAAAGACAAGTTCATGGCTTCCAGATTAGAAATCAAATGCTGGGAATTGGGCATTTATTTTCTTGAGGTCAAGAGCAGATTTCCAAGTTTCCATTTCAAATGAAGGAGAGTTGGAGAGGCATAGGAGGCAAGGAAAGTAAAAATGGGGCTCCCTGAGATGGCAGCTTTTGGTCTGAGAAGGCCGTGTGAGACGACAACCTGTAGGAAGACTTGGAAGTGGATATCTAAACAGGACCAACAAGGGAAAGGGGGACAACCCATGTGACCTATGAAATACCCAAGCCATAGTCCATTCAGTCACTCCTGGCCTTGGGGCCATTCCCATCCTGTCTCTCTCTCTCTCTTTGCAGTTCCTTCTCCTGACTTCCTCAGACGTTCATTCTTTGTCCATCCCAGGGAACCAAGGGAGTGAGCTTGGCAATCTCCTAGGTAACCATCAGCACCCAGTTACAAAAGTAGCTGTCTGGGAAAAATCTGATACTTAACCTTCTTTATTTACTCCTATTTCATATTTCCCACATCCTTATCTTGCGCCTTTGCTGGATCATGAGGCTTACCTGGCAAGGAGATCCAGTTCTTCATCCCTAAGAGTTCAGGCGACCATACCTTTCTCAAGCCATGCTACTATTATCCCCCTTCCATCCAAGCTGTGCTGAACAGTAGCAAGAGATGCCCATTGCATACTCTGGGTGCCAGCCCTATTCTTCTCTCCCGTTACTATATAAGAATGGCCTTTATGTTCAAGATTAGTTAATCTTGTCAATTCAAGGAACTCCTTTCCTTCCTGTTGGTCTCTTGGCAAATGGAGTTAAGGAGGCCATGTGGCATCATGTCTGGAGATAGAAGCGTTCTCTTTCAGGAAACAGAACTTCCAGATGTGGAGCCTAAAAATGCAGGGTGGGGAAGCACAGGTAAACTGAGTATTTGAGAATGAGAGCAAGAAGGCCATTTCCTCTTTGCTCCCTAGATCAATATACTCTACCTGTTAGAACAGAGCGTCCTGTGATGGTCATCATTTGGAGGTGCATCTTGGAAGCATCCCCTCTCTTAAAGTATCATGCCTGAGGTGGTGTCTAAGCAGTGCCTTCAGGAAGCCATACAGCTTCTCTTTCAGATCTGGAGCTTCTGTAAAGTGGGTCACTCATTTGAAACCATGTTTGCAGTATCCTGTAGCAACAGTATAAACAGTTAAAAGCCCTCAGGAGAGCTTGGCAAGATCCCGTGGTCATGGTCAGGAAAAAAAAAACAAAAAACAAAAAACAAAAAAAACAAGTGTATGGTCTGAAGCAAGGCACTAGATCCAGGATGCCAAGGAAGCATTTTACTCACTTGGTGAGGGACCAGAACTGTAGGGGGAGAGAAGACGGATGGTGAGCTGTCAGCAGCAGCAATAGTGAGTCATGAGGTAGAGTCTGGAGTAGCTGCCGCTGAAGTAGGAGCACCTATATGTTATCACTTAGGCAGTTCAATGGCAGACCCAGGAATGTGGTACAAGTCTGAGTGACAGGCTCCAAAGAATGCTAACCAAGGGGAGGAAGCTGAGTGTTCCATCCACCTTGGAAAGAGGGAGGACCCAGCTGGCCTTCCAGCCAGAGAAAGCCTATTTCTGGTGGTGTGTTTTAATTGGTATTAGTCATATCCTTGATTTTTTTTTTTTTGCCATGGGTTTTTCCCTCATGGCTTTGGAAATATGGGTCACATAAGGTTTATTGCGCAAGCCATAGCCTTGGTGGTAGTGGTGGGGGTAGCGATGGAGAGAAGGCAGGTCTCTGGATGTGGGCTGTGATTCACAGACTCTTGGCTCACTTCAC
This sequence comes from Lophiomys imhausi, assembly GCA_907164525.1. NCBI lineage: Eukaryota > Metazoa > Chordata > Mammalia > Rodentia > Muridae > Lophiomys > Lophiomys imhausi. The sequence continues at coordinate 1,603,060 of CAJQZJ010032342.1, forward strand.
TGGCAGTTCAGTTTCAGGAGTTTGAAAACTCACCCAGAAAGCAATCCGAGGCTATATGGTATGTTGAAAGGTCTGATTCTAATACAAATATTTTCTGAAAGAACATGAGAAATGTCAAAAATTGTCAGCTCAGGGACTATCTTTGGGTGATAATACTTTGCAGCAGGAACTTCCACTGGTTCTCTCTCTCACTGACAGCTGACCAAAGCATTTGCATGCTTTGCTGGTTTCTGACTAATGAGTTGGCTCTGCTCTTTTAAAACAGTAATGTAAAATAGCGAGTATCTACAGTCAATAAACCTTTAATCAGCAGCAGTGTCCTAATGACAAGCGTCACAAGATCACATGAAGGAAGGTTAGAGGTTTGTCACATTTTCATGGTCACATTTCCACGAGTGTACACTAATAACAAAAGGAAGCATGTTGTATTTGTTGTGCCTGAGGATGCACACACACATTCATTCAATGCTTCCTTTTTTTTTAGAATGGTAAATTAAAGTGACTTAAAATTGTGTGTGTATGATAAAAGCCTTGGGTAGCACAATTTTCAATAGTGAGCATGAGATCAAAGTACAAAAATTAAAAAAAAAAAAACCCAACCATTAAAGCAACTCTAGACTTCTTGTATGGACTCTTTGATTTTTTATGAGTTTTTGTTGTTTGAGAATTTAATATATGCATATAGTGTGTTTCAATTAAGTCCACCCCATTTATCCTCTCTATTTCTCCCTCACCCTTCTCTCCCAATTTCATAGATGTTTTTTGAAACCATAAAATCCATTTGTGCATAAGTGTAGAGCCATCCATTGAGTGTGTTGAGTGTGTGCATCCTCTGGGGTGGTGTCCTTGAAGAACACCGACGACACCCCCCCCCCCCAGCAGCCACCCATTGCCAATAGCTTCTCAGCCAGGGGTGGGCCTTTGCAATCACTTCCCTCTTCTGTGCTGGGGTTTTTGTTTGTTTGTTTTCTGCTTTGAGACAGAGTGTCACTGTGTAGTTCTGACTGATCTGGAACTCTCTATGTAGACCAGGCTGGCCTTGAACTTACAGAGATCCACCATTTCCAAGTTCTGGGACCAATGGCGTATGGCTTCATGCCCAACTCATGCTGGGAGTTTCTGTAGCTAGATCTCGCCTAGTTCTTGTGCACACTGTCACCTGCTGTGAGGTGACGTGTGCATCACAACACCGATATCTTGTGTAACATAAGTTTTTACTTAGAATCTGAAGCATTTTCTATTTTCACAAATGTTTGATATTGCTAAACAAAGCATTTTACCTTAGTCAAGTCTTCATTCCATGGGAATATGTAGGATTTTAAAAGCCTGCTTTATAGAATGGCATTCTACTGTCGTGAGCCACCTAGAGATTTGATATTTTGAATGATGCTTAATTAATGTGTTAACATCAAAGCTTTGTGCTGTCATATCCTCCCCAATGGGTACACTGTCCCATCTTTTTCAGACAAATACTATTTTCTAGGAGTCCATACTTGTCTAAACCAGCTCACTGATTCATTTCCCTTGTATGTAAGAAAGCTACCCAAGTTAGAGCAGCCAACGGAACAGAAGCCTCTGTGACGGCCTCCTCTCTCCAACCCTCCCTCAGTTCACAACTTTTTCTCTAACCTTCAAATGGCTCTGGGACCAGTCTTTTCTCTCCTCTCCCTCACACCCTTTATTCTCTGTGTTTGGTACTATAAGATCCAGCTTTCTGAAATACAACTCTAACCCCAAATCTTTAATGCCTCTGAGAAAAATGTTTTATCACTGCTGCATTTTCAAATGCATTTTGACATTGTTTGTGTGCTGTTTTCCTGGGAGAAGGCTAATTGGGACATACAAATAAGCAGAGGAGGCTGTCTTGACAGATGTCAACTTGGCATATTCCAGCATTTTCTATTCTTCTAATGAGGTAGAATCTCAGAAATTCAAGGGCATGAACAACATTTCATACATTCTCAAAACACCAGTATTTGATAAACTATTTGGGGAATATCTGCAGTAGGTGGAAGGTCCCATAGGAAGTGGAGTTCATGTGTTGTTCTGGATCAGCATGTGAGGATGCCGAACCTTTTGTGAAGGATGGAATGAATTTAGGTTGCTTGGTGGATATGCCCCAAATAAATAAAACCAATAGAGAAATGGGGTGATGACTAGATACCAGCTTCCCTGAGCAGCATCAGAAATCACTGTTAGTGAAGAAGGAGGGCCCTATAGTAGGGCAATGTGATGGCAAAGACATGTCTGATCTTGGATCCAGAATAGGCACACCTCCCCCAGAAAATGAGAACAGCAGGACTGTGTGGGCCAGGGTTGCTGCAGAGCTGGGTTCTAGACTTGTCTTAGAGCTTAGCATAAAGTTTAAAATAGACTTAAGAGAGGCTGTGATCTCCAGAATGTGACTACATTTGGAATTTGATCTTTTCAGGAGTAATTAACAGCCATAATAGACTAGGATGAGCCTCAAGAATAAATCTCATGACCACTTTAAAGAGGATGTACGAACATGCATAAAGAACAACACACAAGTAAAGATCATGTGGGGCAGAGATGAGGACTGAAGTGATGGACAAGGGACACCAAGGAGAGTCAACAAACGCTAGAAGCTAAGAAGGTACTAGCATGGACTTATTGGAGTCTTCAGAGAGTATGGTACTATACTTACGTGCACTTTGCATTCTGGTCTCTCGAATTGTGGGAGGACAAAGGTGTGATTTAAAAATCCCCCTTTAACATAGTCTATCCTTTCCATAATTTGAAATCATCATCATCATTATGTTATTATTATTATTATTGGTGTTGTTGTTGTTGTTGTTGTGTGTGTGTGTGTTTTAGAGCGCACGTGGAAGTCAGAAGACGATATTGTAGATTCAGCTCGCTCCTTCTCCCTTTACATGGGTTCTGGGGATTCAAACTCAGCCTCCACATTTGGACAGCAAGTGCCTTTACTCGCTGAGCCATCTCTCTACTGTTTTTTAATAGTTTTTAAGCATATGGTTGCTCTCTGAAGCCGAGTCTAGGTGAGGTATTCATAACCATAAGCACTGAGTTTGCAGAGGGTCTATAGAATGTTTTTACCTTATGTGATTGTATCTCTATGCCCATTGCAATTTCTTACCTCTCTCCCATCAATATCTCCTCCATATCCATCAGCTTGACTATTTTCAATACTGCTTATAAGCAGAGTCCTGTTGTATTTGTCTTTCTGTGACTTACTTAACACAATAACATTCAGTTTCATCCCAATTGCTACATATGGCTGGATTTCCCTTTTTATAATAAATATATTGGGTAGTTATATAAATTATTAATATATAATAATTAAATATATATATTCCCTGGGTAATAAATATTCAATCTTACATATATCACATATCTTTTTAAAATCAATTCTTTTATTTTGAGATAACTTTGAGATTATAATATAAAATAATTCTATCATTTCTCCCTTTCTTTCCACCCTCTAATCTCTCCCATATACTCCTTGTTCTCATATTCATAGCCTATTTCTTTATTTTTAAATGCATATATATGTATACATGTGTGTGTACATACATATATTTTAAAATATAATTTGCTCAGTCTATATAATGTTATTTGTATGAATGTCTTCAGGGTTGTGCTCATTCCTGGGGAAGACTATTTTCCCCACTCTCAGCTTTCCCCAGTTGCCTGTTGTTCTTTGTGTATAGCTGAGGCCTGTGGTATTTCATGTTCACTTTGGCATGTCTATTGTTCTTGTAAGGCTCATGTTTAGGCAGCCATGTTGGTGAGACTTCCTGGGTGAAGCTTTTCTGACATTATTAGGAGATGTAATCTCACTGTAAACTACCTGGTCCTCTGGGTCTTACAATCCTCCTGCCCCTCTTCCGGAATGATCCCGAGTCTTAGGTGCAGGAATTGTTTTGTTCACATATCTGTTGGGACTGGGATCCTCAGCTTTGCATTTTGATTGGTTATGGTTTTCTATTAATAGTCCATGTCTGTTGCAAAGAGAAGCTTCCTGAGGGGTGAGGACTATACTTATCTGTCATTGTAAGGACAAATATTTAGAGTATAGTTAGAGATTATGCTGGTTTAATAAAGGGGGGTTGTAGGTTCTCCTTCAAGATCCACGACTTCGCTAGTCCTGGGTTGTTGGCTATGTTTTCGATATCAGGAATTTGTTTCCTTCTTGGTGAGTGGGTCTTAAGTCTAATTAGAGAGCTGTTGGTTACTGCCAAGGTATGCATGCCACTACTTCACTCTTAGGCAATGTGCAATGTGTATACATGGCATATAAATGTGTACACACACACACACACACACACCCCTTATACATTGAAGGGACACCAAGGAGAGTCAGCACACAGCAAAAGCTAAGATGATGCCAGAGAGGACTTTTCCTTGGAGCCCTCAGAGAGTGTAATCCTAACTTCACCTTCATTTTGAATTGAATAAGTACAAATCCTGTTCAGAGTTAATATCAGTTCAGTTATTTCATATCAGTACCTAAAAGGTGAGAATTGTAAATTATATGGCATTTCTGTCATTTATGTTTTTAGAGAAAACTCTACACTGTTTTTCATTGGCTGCACTCTCACAAGGGTTCTGGATTCTTTGCACCCTTGCCAACACTTATTTTCTAGTTTGTGATAATGACATTTGTCCTTATTTCATTTCTGTTTTTTTGTGATAAGACACTTGGGTGGGGGCAAATTTAAGAGAGAAAGGGCTTATTTGGTTTATAAATCTAAGCCACAGTCCATCATTGTGGGGAAGTCAAAGTAGGAACCTTAAGCAGCTGATTACATCCACATTCAAAGGTAGAGAGAAGTGAATTCACGTGTGGTTGGTACTCCTCAGCCCACTCTCTACAGTCCAGAGTCCAGCCCATGAAATGATGCTACCCACATTCATGGTGGGCCTTCTCGGATCAGTTAGCCCAATGGAAAATAATCGCTCACAGGCATATATCAGAGGCCAACCAAATCAAGACAATCCCTCATTCTCTGGTGACTCTAGGCTGTGTCAAGCTGACAGCTAAAGCCGAGCGTAACACCACCATAGCAGGAGACTCATGGTAGGTTTAATTTTTCTGGTGACCAGTAATGACAAATACCTTTGTGTTAGCTGTTTGTATGTCATCTTTGAAGAAAAGTAGTCAAAACATTGCCCATTTTCACTGGGCTATTTGGGCTTGGTTGCTTTTGAGTTTCAAGAATTCCTTCCATGTCTTAAATACTAATCCTTAAAAAGCATACGTTTTGCAAATATTTTCTCCATTCCATAGTTGAGAGCTTCTGTTGTTTGAAGTCTTTGAGTTTGTAGTAACTTAAGCAGAAAGAGATATAGTGGGAAAACCCCCAATTATGTCAACAGGCTATATGTTATATAGAAAAAATATATGAAGAAAATAGACAATAATGCTAATAGTATTGATACTAGGTTATGGGAATAGAAGTAACTTTTGTTTTTCTTCTTGTAGTTGTTTAAACCTTCCCTAGAGGGATTGCAGGTGTTGCTGTTTTATCGCATCTGTGTCAGGAGGTGGCAGAGAGGAGAGAGGCTATGTTTATGTTCAGTGTTCTGATCTATGAACACCTGACTGAATAGTAGCCTAACATTCCCTGAAAAAAAGTGAGCCTGTGACAACCACTGGCCTGGACAGGGAGCTAGCCTAAGATGATCACCAGTCTGTGCAGGTCTGGATGGGCTCCCAGGACAGCGAGCAAGCTGGAGACTAGAAGAGCCTCATGCAGGACCTCTGGCCTCCAGTGGGAGTGACACTGAGACAGGCATTGCTTCTATGAAGCCTTCTAGCAGGTTGGGAGAAGAGTGGGCTCGAGGAGACCCCCGGCGGGAACCATGGGGCCCAGACAGGGAGCTAGCCTGAGATGAGCACCAGTTTGTTGTTCTGCAGCAGCAGGTATCTGTTACCATCAAAGGCCAGGCTGAAGGCCCTGGTCTGGGCTGCCACCTGGGGACATGTTCATGTCTGAGGGCTGTGCACAAGTGGCACCATGCATCACCTGGGCATTGTAGGAGAGCTGGCCCTGGTGGCATAAGAACAGGAGAGTTGACCCTGCCCTAGTCAGCTGCAGTACTTGGGAGTGCAGGTCTTGCATATTGCCAGGTTTGTGGGAGACAGGCCCCCAGGGTGTGAGCTCAGGAGAGCTGGCCCTGCCTTTTGTCTGGTGGGCAGTGGTGAGGATGAGGGAAACAGATCCTCTTTCCCTCCCTCATCCCTTGTCATCTTTGGCAGATGGGAGAGCTGGCCCGGGATCATAAGAGTGGGAGAACTGACCATATCCTTCACTGTGTGTGATACTTGGGAGAGTGGGCCTTACACCTTGCCTAGGCAGCAGGGTAGAGCCTGCCCTTATCGTGGGGGGAAAGCAAACAGGCTGACCAGCTCAGACATCTCTCAGGCCCAGATCCAGGGTTTTGAATTGGCCCACCCTAGCATTAACCCCATCAATGAACTGCTGGAATGCATGAAGGGGCCAGTCCTACAGATCCAAAACTACAGGATCTCCATGATTCAGGGCAATAACAGGATATCTGAGAGGAGTCACAGTGAGAATACAGGATTGATAGTGTAGTAGAAGCCAGAGGCCTTGTACCAGACCAACAAGTCATGCAATGAGCATTTTCAAGAAAAGAAGTGTGGACAAAAGGGTACACTGTGGGTTGCACTGTGACACACTATAGCTTTTACAATGAGATTTTTTTCTCTGTTGGGAGGAAGTTTGCAAGAGTGGAGAGCAGGTATGAGTGGGATTGGGTTAGATGATGTGAAATTCACAAAGAACCAATAAAAAGTTAAACATAAAAGTTAAAAAAAATTCATTCTTTAAAACTTGATAAAGGCATATTTGGAAGTGAATCACTTGGTGAGCATTCATGGACAGCCTTCCATATTTGTGGTGCTGTTGTAATGACTGGAAATAGACTTTCTGCACTCAAGCAGTTTACCGTCACATTTGGGGGGACAGGCCACATGCAGATGAGCATATACATAAATAGAATGATTTCCAGGACATGTGAGAACTAAAGAAAAGATAAGTGAGGCAGCGTGAAAGAGAGGACGTGGGGTGATTAAGAAAACACTCTATGACGTGGTGATATTTCATCGAGCTCTCCATGTATGGAGGGAGGCAGTGGTGTGAAGTTGTGGGGAATCAAGGAAAAATGTCCTGTGACTGGGCATGTTCATGCCCGAGGGAAAGATGACAGAAGACTGGAGAGGCAAGACTGACAGGCAGAGAGGAGGGGGACATAGCAGGCTAGCTTTGTAGGGAGCCAAGGGGTTCCACTGAAAGGAGTGGAATGCGGTGAGAAGTGCTCTGAAGGGTCCTGATGAAGGGGTTGCCATCTCAAGATGCTTGCCTTAGCAGTCTCACTGAGGCTACTGTGTAGAGAGTACTTTGTGCTTCTCTGTGGAGGGTTCTATTTACCAAGGCTTTCCCTGAGGTCCTGAAGGGAACATTGTACCTTTTCTAAAGCTTGACAAGTGCTTGTCAGTCAGTAATGGCCTGGGGCCAGGGCCTAGGGAGCTGTGCCTTTGGATCCTGAGAACTGAACATTCCCCACCCTAAGGGACTATGCTTATCAGTCCCACGGTCACCATGTGCTCAGTCTCACATCCTTGAGGATTCCTATGTTCCCCTTGTGCCACAGCCTCCTTGTCTCATTTTATGATATTCTTCTTTGCTGACATTGTCTCATTTCTCCTTTCTAGAATATTTACAGTATATAAGATGCTGTACTTCTTAATAATAAAGTTGCTTGGCATAAAACATAGCTTGTGCAAAACCTCCAGATCCCAAAGGTTATTTTGTCTGTTTCCTCTTCTGATCGCCAGGCCCTCTGTCTCAGGATCTGACACTGAAGAATGACATGCTTGCCTACTCCACTTCTCTCTGCAGGGAATGAGGCCACCTAGAAAATTTACACAGAAAGGGGATGTAGTGATAAATGCCAGGGAGCCCACCAAAATTCTAGGGTGTCAGGAAGTTAGATTTAGAGGTTATACCCCCAGACCACTTGCAGTGAAGGTGCTGGCCACTCCAGAGGGGTGTTATCGAATGTCAGGGGACCCAGGTCCCAGAGTCTACACCAAGATTCTGTGCTAAGACTTGAGAAGAGTATATTTTGTCTTTAAAAGTAGCCAAAGACATTGATTCTGATGAATAAAGACATTCACACCATTGAAGATTACTTCTGCTAGTTTAAAAAAATCTGGAGTAAATTAGTTATTTTTTAATTCACAAGAAAAATCATTTTAGAGAACTCTTCAGTTGCTTCAATTGTTTTTCATAACCATTTATAGATCCTTGCATTTATAACCAACTCTAATTTTGAAGTATTTGCCATTTTTTTTCCTTAGACTTCTTATTTCTGAGTGGAATTTAGGAAGAAAGTATGTAAGTTTCTTTCTGGATTTATTTTTCTGGACAGAAATCTCCAGGAAAACCTTAGTTTTGATTTTAAGAATCCTCTGGAAGTAATCCAACATATTTATGAATAACCAGATCAACAAATCTACCACTTTGGGATATGTGTGGTTCAACATTTTAAAAATATTTGAGTTATCAAGTAATACAACTGTAATGATTGTCCCATGAGGCACGGGTTTTATATGTTGGATGTGACAGTACCCTGACACCCTCCCCATTGCATGCATACATGCATAAATAAATAATTGCTTAAAATCATGAGTCAGTTCTGTAGAAAAACTGTGGGATTCATAATGGCTCCAATGCACACTCAACCACTACTCCTCTAAAATGGCCTTGGGTAGGTTATTGCATCTTTATAAACCTGTGCTTACGTTTTGAGCTTAATGGATTATTGAAAAGTGAATTATATCATGAATTTAAAATATGCTTTTCTGACGCCTGGGATGGAACCCAGAGTCTGACATGCTACTCAAACTCTACGTCCCTGTGCTACATCTCAGTCCCTTGAATGTGACTGTTAACTGCAACATCTCTCTCTGTTGAACTGTGGGCTCTTCGTAGTTCTCCACAGCATGTCCTGTGTCTGCCTGTCTGTTTTGTGACTTTTCCTGGTGTGACATGAACAAGCATGATAGGACCTCGATGACAGACAAAAGAATCTATTATACCCAAGTCTAGCTTAGTGACTCCATTGTGGTTAGTTACAGGGGTCTGGTTGACTTGAAGGCAGCAGAGTCACCAAAATGAGAACACTCCCAGCATGGTCTGCAATGCAAAAGCTTCATCCCTTTAGCCCTCTGCATGACCCGCAAGCAACAGGCAGCTTGACTGGGTGGGGGGAGTATGCTTACAATTGTTACTGTTCACATAACCTTGGGGAGGGGCTTTATGACGTTTATGGGACCTGGGAGTTGTTTCCGTCCCGACCCTTGTAAGTTTCATTTACTTTCTATGTATTAATGTCTCAGTGGGAAGAAATTGCTACACAACGCCACCAGCCATGTTAGACACTGGAGCCCTATTACCCTAGTGCACAGATTGGCCTCTTGTAGGACTTGGAACTGATGTGGACATCCTACGATGCACTGAGTTCTATATAAGCTCAAGGGATGCTTCTTATATGGGTTCCCAGGGCTCTATTGATCATGACACTGTTTTGCCTCACTTGAAATTATCACTTGTCCAGCTTCCATCTTCATTGTTCTCTATGATGGAGTGATGAGGTGTCGTTTACTTATGGGACTCGATTAGAAGCAGTCTAGCAGCCCAGAAAGAAACACTTGCCTTAGAAGAGAAGTGCTTAGTGGCAGTTAGTAGGAGAATGAAGTTGGAACGAAGTTTGAAGCCACGGCTGTTTTTTGCTATTCACTCTGAAGTTACCCAAATTGTCTGAGTGGGTGAGTATTTAATGCCGCTGCATTATATATGTAATTTGAACTATCTGCTTTTAATCTTTGCACAAGTTTTATAATCTTAATAAAAATTTAATTAAAAATAAATGAACTGAATACACCAACAGAATATTTTCGATGCAGACTATCAGGCTGGCCAAGCTTAGCTGGAATTGCAAACAAAACTAATACAGCCTTCTGCTTGGAGAGGATCGCATTTCAAATTGATCTAAAAATGTGAAGTCTGTTCTGGACTCTCAGGCAGACAGGTCCAGACCTCCTCTTGGTTCAGTATGGGCAAGATGCTTCCTTGGAGTGCAGAGCCTCCCCTGTCTCTCCGGTGGTCACTCTCTAGGGTTGAGTACTCACAGGACTTTCTCAGCAATCTCAGACTCCTACTTTCTCTGGTACCCGTGAACTGCTCAAATCATGTGATCCTATCTGACTGAGTTTGTGTTAGTGTGAGTGATGACTCATACCTTTTATAGAGCAGTTCAAAACACACTGTGGTTTCAAGAACATGGCTAGTAAAGTATCAGGGACTATTAGGAGGCAACGTCTAAAACTTGAGCACTGTGAATAGAAGTATTTCTAGAATTATGACCAGGCAGCCTAAGATTTCCCAAAGGGCAATACTAGTTTCAGATAGGTCATGACTATGTCCCAAGGTTGTCTAAAGCCCTATATGTCATAGTTTATTTTTTAAATGCAGTTTAAAATTACTCTATTATGCAGCTAGGTTGGTAGAGAACTTGCCTAGCATAAACAAAGACGTGAGTTCAGCCCCAGCGCTGTGTAAACAGGCACTGAGGCACACCTACAGTTCTAGTCCTAGAGGTGCAAAGTCAGGGAGATCAAATGTTCGTCCTTGGGTATGCAGTAAGTTCAAGGCCAGCCTGGGCTATACAAGACCTACTTTTAAACAAGAGAAGGCATACAAACAAACACACAGTAAAAATGCCCTATTGTATATAGTTTGGAGGAGCAACATCAAGTTTCTGAATCTCATTTGCGATGGGCTTGGGATTTGCCTACCTGTTTGTTCCTCCAGAGTTTTATTTTTTATTTATTTATTTTGTTTGTTTGTTTGTTTGTTTTTTCGAGACAGGGTTTCTCTGTGTAGCCCTGGCTGTCCTGGACACACTTTGTAGACTGGCCTGGCCTCGAACTCACAAAGATCCGCCTGCCTCTGCCTCCCAAGTGCTGGGATTAAAGGCGTGCGCCACCACCGCCCGGCTCAGAGTTTTATTTTATTGAAAATTGCCAAGCACTGAGAAACAAATACTGCCAAACCGAGGTAAAACCATACTGCATTTATTGCATGCTGGGTGAAGGAAAGCCTGTTAGTCAACCAGGAAGCTGGCAGGTCCTTACAGAGAAACCAGAGAGAGTGGAAGGCAGACACACACCAGGTAGACGAGACCCTAGGGTCAGAGCTTTGCTTGTCTCTCACCCGGCAGAAATGATGCCTGGTCACCTCTGGGTTCATAGGGCTGCTGCATCCTGGTTGGCCGTGTAAGATTCCAGAGGTCTTTATTTCTGCAGCCCTGCTTGAAGCTTAGGGTGGTCGCTTTTCTTGCCTTTTCTTTCCTCTCCCCACACTGCCAAATTTTTCATTTAATCAATAACATATATTATGCTGAGATAAGGACTTATCATGATACAGACATTAAAATACCAGGTCTCTTGGGGTTCAACGAGTCAGTTTTGCAGTGTCAGTTCTTACAATGTTTTTACTTTTTTATTCATCCCCCTTTCAGAAGTCTTTATGAAAATGTTGCTGTACATCCAACCTGGCTGAATGTTCGGGGTAGCAGATACAACTCGGATGCCACAGGAGATTAAATTCCTTTTCTTTAACTTCTGAGGAATCTTTTCCCTTCTATTAGTGATACCCTGTCTGTTAGTGTACACTTCTCGTTCAAAAGTGCATGGGCCTGACTAGTTTTACAGAGCACTCTTACCGTGGAGGTTGTTTGTGCCGTGAACTTTCTGGAACTTACTTATTCCGACAGTAGGCTGTTCTTCCAAACCACATCAAGGTAAACAGCGACTCTTCCAGAACAATAAATTATCAAACAGAGTTTATTTAAGGACCGTTTACTTTCCAAAGCTGCCTTCAAAAACCCTTCCACCACTCTTGCCTGCTGACTAGAAACTATCAAGTGACACACTGTGTCCAGTTGTAAACAGGTTTCCACACTGACTCACTTCAATCCAGATTTTTGTCTTTCTTTTGTACTCGCTCCAGACTCTTGCCAAGGTGGCCATGACCCTTACTGTAGTGAGCAGTCAACCTGGGGAGCCAGCATCAGAAGAGAGTATATTCTCCTGGGCATTCTTTCTTCTGTACTCTCTTCTGAGGTTCTCCAGACTCTTGCCAGAGTGGCCATGTCCCTTAAAAAGTCTGTTCTCACAGAGCATTTACATCCCATCCACAATTTTGTTAGTGTAAGGGTGTAAGGGATCGTGAGATACCCTCCTCTTCCTGAGGACCAAGGTGTGAGTAAAGCATTGTTGATACTAATGCTAAGCCTTTACTATGAGTGGTCCTTTTCCTGTTTGTTTTTCTTTTAAGTAAGCGCAGATGCAGGGGCCTGGGCCCTAGCCCTGGCTGCCGTGAGGACTGCCAATGAAGCCGCAAAGCTAGGCTGCTTGACATGTGTCACAGACATCGTGAGGAGGGTACAGAGAGCACAGCTGCCGACTGCTGCAGTGTAATTTCAGAAGGCACCATCTCTGCCACAGCTGCTCCGAACCATCACCAGCCTCAGGGAGTCTAGCTCACTTGGCTTATCCTGCACCCAGACCAGAGCAGGGTATTTTCTCTTCAGGCCAGCAAGAAGTCCAGGTGACTTTGAAAACTGCAATTTAATTATTTAATGTAGTTATTAGTAAGTATAAACTGTAATATTAGGCTGGCAGAGTGTCTGGCGGCTTGGCAGAGGAGCAGGCGGCCTGGCCTGAGTGCCTTATCCGGTTGCCTAACTTATTCTGGAGAAAGAGCCCCGGGACCAAAGGTGGCCTACACCACCTATCACCTAAACTCTGTTACTTAATATAAGTTGTTATATTACAGCCCCGGGACCAAAGGTGGCCTACACCACCTATCACCTAAACTCTGTTAATTAATATAAGTTGTTATATTAGGCCAGTAGAATTACCGGCGGCTTGGTGGGAGATTCACCTGGGCTCAAGGGGAGTCTGGGAATCCAACAGCCCGGGACTGCTTGGACTGAGGGCCTATAAGCCACCGCAGTCTTTTCCCCAATAATTAATCACACCAAGACCTTTTAATATTTTAATGCTTAGCCCTTAGCTGGGCAGACTCTCAATTAGCTACTCTAAGTTAACCCCAAACCAACATGTGCCTGTGAGTACCTTCCAGACTTCTCCAGACGTCTGTCTCCCGGTGAAAAGGGAGAGAGTCTCTACGTGTGTGGAATTCCTGCTGATCAGAGGAAGTCCCACCTTCCTATATTCTTTCTGCCCAGCTAATTGGCCATAAGCGACTTTTATTAACCAATCAAGAGACTGCCTCAGAAGGGGCGGTAACCAGATCTCAGCATTGAGTTCAATGTATCAGGAACAATATTAGACCTTCCCCCAACAGACTTCTTCATTTACATGACGGGCTGCCATGACTGACTAGACACCTTGGCCACATCCCTTTCTGGGGAATAGGTAGGTTGTTTGGCTCACTTTGGGAGGAGATGTTCTTCTGTCTTATGCTGCAATGCAAAGTTAGACCCAATAAAAGTTTTCTCTGAAGTGTTTTTTTTTTTTTTTTTTTTTTGTCACATATATCTGATCTTTTTCATTAGTCCAGCAGGATGATCTGGTAACACAGAGGGCTGGAGGGAGAGGGGGGTGGATGGTCAGGAGAGCAGGTTAGCTATGAAGTCATCAACAGCAATGTCGGTAGTGACAACGGGGTGCTGAAGGGTTGTTGACAGTGGCCAGGGCACCAATGACAGAGGACAGAAATGGTGAAGCTGTAAGGGCCATGAGTCTCTGACGCTTCGTGCCCACGAGTGGTGGCTGCTGTGAAGGGCTAAGGATCCTGATACCTTCTCCTGAGAACTGTCACACATGTGACAGTTAATGGAATATGGGGCCTGTAAACATGGCTATAACAGAAGGCAATGTCGTTTGCTGTCACCACCCACCAATGCTGAAAGCTAAGGAAAGTTACAATAACTACCTATGCTGGAATGCAGCTGGTTAAAGCAACTGATAAACCTCCACCCTGAGTACAGCAGCCATAGGCTCTGTCTTCAGCCTGGGCAATAGGCCCTGAACCCTCCAGGCTGGGGAGTTCAAGCCTCTGGGTCTTCTAGTCCAGCACCTAGGGCTTGGGCACCCAAGGGCCCACAGGGGCTGAGGACTGTAGCACTAGGAGGATGTTTCTTCGCCTACTTTTACTTCCTGTCTGGCGGAGCAGAGGACCCAGCTGTCTGGCTGGTGCTTCCTAGACCAGGGCTCCTCACAGCGCAGCCTGTTTTGAGTCCACTGTGAGGCAAGAAGAGAATTTGAGAGTGTGTATTTATAATTGATCACTGATGATTAGAAATTAAACAACTCCCCAAACAAAACACCAAACAATGAAGTGTGACCCTTTCCCATACCTATTTTGAAAGTCATTAGAAGGCTTCTAGGTTTTCAGTTTGATTTGACACCCATCCTATGCACAGGTTAAGAAAAACCATTTTCACTGTCATGCTCAGAACCGACTACACTCTGTGGTTCTTCTATGAGTGGGGCTTGGGGGTGGGGGAGACACAAGACACACTTAGGTGTTCTGGTTTCTACTGCACAGCTGCGTGGGAATTTAGAAAGAGGTCTTGCAGTTCTGGTCTTTTCTCTCCCTGTGAGTTCAGTGTGGAGTGAAGGGGGGACATTGAAACATCCTTTGCTTGATATTACTATGGCCTTATTTTTCTTACTATGGCTTTATTTTTCTTACTAAGTAAAGGATGGTACAGTCTCAGCTTTGTCTTTAAATAAACTATTTCTGTTTCATTATTGCATAATAAATTCAGATATTGTCCTTGACCCTAAATAACTCATTTTGTGAGGAAGTCAATGTATATGTATCCCATGGCAACACAGTAATGATTGCACATAGAGAGAGCTCCTCGGGGCCAGAGGAACACAAAGGATGGAGCTGAAGTGAGTCCAGGAATTCAGGGAATCTGTTGCTTCCTGTCATTGAGTCAAGTTTGAAGAAACTAAATGAAGCAGGTGAACTTTAGAGTGTAGCTATGTCATGGTGCCTATAATACAAAATTCATGTTTTTGCCCTCCTTAGATGGTAATATTTATTCTCCAGTGGTGTTGATACCAAGAATGGAGTAATAGCAGGTTCACGGTTACAGAGACTAAACATTTAATTGGATTCTAAAAGATGGGTGATAAGTTTGTTAGCTTTCATAATGAATTAACTCCTAGGCTTGATAATTATCAAATGTTCAAATATTTCTAACTAGTCTCCTGCTAAAGATTTAATATTCTTATCTGCACTAATTCTGCTACTCCCTGGCTCAATTTGATGATTAACATGGCATAAAAGTAACAATTTCTTGATTAATAAAATTCTATTTGCTGCCACTCACAAATATAATCTATTTCAAAGCCATTATTAAATAAATACTTCTTAATAACTTACTTCAAATCACCACCTTATAAGACCTTAACCATAAGTTTATGAGATAATTATAGTTCAAAAATAATAAAACAGAAACACACTTAGATACTATCTTTTTTTTTAGTCTCAGTCAAAGAACTCTCCAAGGAGAAATGGTGCCGTATGCCTGGAGCAGTGGTTCTTTCTCCCCAAACTTGAGAAAAAGGCAAAGCACTTGTGAAAACAATGAGCTTTTGAGCCACAAAAATGGCCCAGCATGTCAGAGCTCAGGGCTGTCAGCATCTTCCCACCACCCAGCAGCACTGACTGACTTTACTCTAGGTTTTTGTCTAGGGACATACATTTACAAAGTTAAGTGTGAGACACATGAACGTGTCTCAGCTTCCAGAAAATGTCCCCAGGGAAGCGGTTGTTAAAAGAACACATTCAGGTGATGTCCAGTGATACCAATATTCGTAATCACTCATTGAAATACACAGTTATAGGTATTTTATTTCCTTGCATATTAAGGACACCAGGAGGCACCAATCAATAATGTTACTGCTCATACATGGCCACAGTTATTTTGGTGTGTGTGATTTCAGATCTACCTACAAGTCTGTGTTTGTCCCAAAATCACACATGTAAATATCAAGGAAGTAATGCCCATGTGGCAAAATCTTAATTTGTGAGGAGACTAAAACTGTTCTGTTATTACAGGTCAGGTTAGAGTGGAACACACAGCTTGATCTTAATCTGAGAGGTTGTCATGTCCCCCTCGACCAGCAAGGATGATGCAACTCGCAAAAGCTCTTCTCAAGCAGTTTATTCAGGTCCCTTGAAAACAGTCTTCCGAATGCCCGGGCAGACCCAACCCACAGGCTAAATACTATATGAACCGCCAATCAAGTAAAGCCACGTGGTGCTATCTTAGAGGCCCACATATGCGGAAGCAAGCCAGATCAGCGGTCTTAGCCAAATATGGACTTGTTTACCACAGAGAGCGCTCACCATCGGGCTGGTGGAAGGCGGAAACCGGCGCCATCTTTAGGGCACGGCACGTCGCAGATCTCTACAGTTCCCCCTTTTTTATTTTTTCTAAAGTTGGTAGAAGTCCCTGGAAAGGCTTTGTAATCCCCCTATCTGGGGATCTCACAGCGGGCCTGAGCCTGTAGGAGGGCGGTGCTCAAACTCTTACCCGTCTCTGGGTCTGCCTCCCCACTCGGGGCTGCCCTGTCTTAGGTGGCCAAGACTTACCCATCTACTCCATCATTGACTTGCCAGACCCTAATATCAGGGGAACGAATACCTCAGTGGGCAGGAACTATGCTCAGTGAAGATTTTAAGGCTTCATGGCAGCAAGCCATGCCTGAGGGTACTGGCCCGCCTCAATGGTGACAAGGGCCTGTATAATCATGGCTGCATTACGCTTCTGTGTGGCTCTCATCTTGTAGATGCACCATAGGCAAACCAGAGAGGCTAGTATCATCAGTATCGCCAAAGAGCCTACGCTGGCCCACTCCTTAAGATGATCCATAGCAGTCTGTATCCAGGAAGTCAAACCAGTAGCCAGGCTCAGATCCACCCGAGTGGAGTTGATGTGGACGATTGTTGCTCTCAGCTCTCTCATCAAATTTTCAAATTCAGCCGACCAATCCTTTAAGAGGAACTCTGACAATTGTCTAGACAGATTAGCAGCCTTTGTAAAATTTTGATACCGCACCGAAGTAACACACAAACCCTGGATTTTCCACTCACACCCCAACTGTGCTAGTTGCCAAAGAGAATCAATCTGTTCTTGAATTAAATCTATGCGTTGATTAACTATCATAAGGCCTCCTTTGAGATGAGAATTCATAGAGGTCTGGGTATCCAATGCCTGTGCTACAGTGACAGAGATGTTATTCAGGTCATTGGCAGTCTGTATAGAACTAGACAAGGCAATAGCTGAGGCAGTAGCCCCCACAGCAGCAATAGTGATGGCAGTAACAATAGCTGCAGTGATGCCAAAATCTCTTTTAAGCCTGAATAGCATCATGGTATTAGGGGCATCTACAGGAACTGGTACATATCGAGGCATTCTAGTCACCACAGCCACAGGAAAGGCTGTGGAATTCCAGCACAGGGCATAAAAACATATGTCCGGAGTACATACTAACTTTTCTTCACCCAAGGATGCACTCCCGTTACTTACAATCCACAGAAAAGGAGGCCAGAGACATACTGGCAAGGCTGAAAAGGTCTTATTGCGGTAAGAATGAAACGAAGAATTCCAAGTACCAGAGCCACTATGACTAGAAAAATCCAATTTGGTAGTGGACCCTAGGGAAAAATTACCTCTTTGATAAATTCCTCCCCCAAGCATAATGACAGGTCCCAAGTCCATGCAACTTCCATTTACCCCACACAAAAGCCACAAATCAAAAGGATTGGTGGCAGTCTGCTGAGGATCCCTAGTAGATATATCAAACATTCCTGTACAGGACTTATTCACTATATTACTAATCATGGGGCTAAAGGAAAAATAATCTTGTTGAACCCAAACTGCTCTGCGCTCCTGACATCCAGTCTAGGGAAAAGGTCCTTCCTCTCCTGTGGATCCTCTACAAAAAGGTGACCAGCGTGGCTGTCTGGGGGGGTCCCAGTCAGAGACTCGTGTGGGCCACCATCCTTCAAGGCGAGAACCGTTGCCTGAAAACAAACCACTACCCCTACCCCCAAATCTCAGTTGTGGTAAAAAATCTGCTGACTGCTGAGACAATTTAATGCATTCTGTATCATCTGACCTATTGAAGCTCATTAAAAAGCACAGACTACCCTTCAAGCTGACATTTCTATTACCCTCTATAGGGCTTTTCTGATCATCAAAGGGAAGGTAGGGTAAGCCTAAGCTTCTATTACTGCTAAATAAGCGTGGAAACACAGTTGCATCATGTCTGACTGGCATTGGCTTTGGGAATATCGACAGGATCCCCCATCTCAGTTCGGTCATTCCTGACATACTCACTGCTACTATCACCAGGATCCCTAGGAAGGTCTTCATGACGAATCTTCCTCACAAGGCGTTCAGGCACCCACACTGGATCTTGTTGATCCTGAGGAAAAACACAAACAGACCCTCTCGCCCATGTCAGCATGGGGTCAGGCCCTCGCCAAGAGCCTGTCAAAATATCCTTCCACTTCACCATGCCTTTAGGTGAACCATGGGAATCCTGATGTCTGTCTGCTGCTGAGAGGCCTTGAGCATCCAAATTTAAAAAAATTAAAGTAAATAAGGCTAAAGACATTCTCTCCTTGGGGGTACGGCCTTGGCCTATTCCCCCTTTCTGTTTTTGCAAACATTCTTTCAAGGTGCGATGAGCACGCTCCACAATTCCTTGTCCTTGAGGATTATATGGTAATCTGTGATTAAGCTGTACCTCCATCTGGTTGCAGAAGGAGACAAAGGACTGAGCCGTATAGGCTGGTCCATTGTCCGTTTTTAGTTGTTGTGGTTTTCTCCATGCAGCCCAGGCTTCTAAGCCATGCCCTATGACATTGCGAGCCTTTTCTCCACTCATAGGTGTAGCATGTATGATACCTGAGCAGGTATCCACAGATACATGAATATATTTTAAGGTTCCAAACCCTGAAATGTGGGTAACGTCCATTTGCCAGATTTTGAGTGGCATCAACCCTCTAGGGTTCACTCCCACACGGGAGGATGAAGATGAATCACACACTGAGGACAGTCCAAAACCACCTGTCTAGCATCTGCTCTAGACAAATGAAATTTCTGCTGTAGAGTTTTTGCATTTACATGAAATAATTGGTGAAACTATTTGGCTTGGTCCAGGAATGAGCTCCAAAAAATGCATTCCATCCTAGTCCATTGATCAACATTATCATTACCCTCACTTAATGGTCCAGGATATCCTGTATGTGCTCTAATATGTTGAATATAAAAACACCTTTTTCTTTGCCAGATTAAAACTTGTAACTCTTGTAATAATGCACATACAGTACTACTATTTTTAATAGGACCTGCTAATTCAAATACTTTCACTGCGTTGACCACATAGACTGAATCTGAGATCAAATTGAATGCAAATAGACATCTTTTAAACACCTCAATTACTATTTTCAACTCTACTATTTGGGGGGAGCCCGGTTGAAATTGACATAGCATGGGCTCTTGTCTTTCTATCAAATAGGCTCTGCAGCCTGTCTTTGAGCCATCAGTAAACACATTTGGTGACCCTTGAAGTGGTACCGTTGAAGTAACCTTAGGGAATATCACTGGGTGCTCCTTAAAAAATGATAGTAATGGATGCTTAGGATAATGGTTATCAATCACTTCTTCAAAACTACATTGAAATATTGCCCAATCATCTACAGTGCCACACAAAATCTTAATTTGATGACTGGAAGAGGGCACTATTATACTGGCAGGAGCAACTCCAAAAGACTGCAAGCATTGTTGGATACCATTCAAGGCTAACGCAGCAACTGCAGTGGGATAATGTTCTATGGATTTTTTGGGAGAAATCTTTGAATAGGTCCATAATAATGGTCCGTCATGCCATAACAATCCTGTAGGTTGACCATAGGTGGCAAATATGCACAATGCAATGGGCTGTCCTTCCAGCCATCTCTTTAGGAAGGCACTCTGTAACCTTTCTTCCACTTTACATAAAGCTTTTCTTGCTTCTTCTGTTAATTGCCTAGGAGAATTAAGTGCTGAATCAACTTTCAAAATATCATATAGGGGTCTTATTTCATAATTTGTTAGCTTTAAATAGCCTCTTACCCAATTTATATATCCTAACAACCTTTGAAAATCATTTGGAGCCTTTAAATTATCTTTTCTTATCTCAAACTTTTGAGGTATTATCTTTTCAGGTCCAACCTTCTCTCCTAAATAATCAACCACATTTTCCTTTTGAACCTTATCAGGAGCAATAAACAACCTTTTCTTTTTTAATAATTGAACTAATTCTTCATAGGCCCGATCTAACATTTGCTCACTCTTAGCTGCCAGTAAGATATCATCCATATAATGAACACATCTTACATCTGGAAAATTCTTTCTCAAGGGAGCAATCACTTCCCCCACATACAGTTGGCACATAGTGGGGCTGTTCGCCATGCCCTGAGGTAATACTACCCATTCAAACCGCTGATCAGGTTCCTCATGGTTACAGGATGGAACAGTAAATGCAAATCTCTCACTATCTTTGGCACACAAAGGGATGGAGAAAAAACAATCCCTTATATCTATAACTATAATGGGCCATGAGGCTGGCAAAGATGATAAAAGCAGCAAGCCGCGTTGCACTGGGCACATGATCTGCAATTGTTGATTTATGGCACTCAGGTCATGCAACAATCTCCATTTTCCAGATTTCTTTTTAATGACAAAAATAGGTGTATTCCAGGGAGATACAGATGGTTTTATATGCTTTAAAGACATCTGTTCATCCACCAACTCTTTGGCTGCATTCAATTTTACAGAGGAAAGTGGCCACTGAGGAACTCATACTGGGTCCTCCATCTTCCAAGTTATGGGAATACCCTCCTCAGTGGCCCCTAGGAAAAACCCAGGCCCTGTCTCTTTTGTCTTTGCTGCATAGATATGGGACTCTTCCTCCCCTGCAAATATTTTCCTATTCCAAAGCCTGGAGCATATCCCATATCTTGCATTATACGTTGGGCTGAATCAGAATAGTCATTACTCAATTTAAATCCCATATCCTTTAAAGGTCTCTTCCCCAAAGGGAGATGGGGAGCTCAAGTACATATGGCTGCATTTCTCCTGAGTGGCCTTCTTGGTTCTGCCACTTTAATGATCTTGCACTCATATCTGGAGTCTTAGCATAACCCAGGCCTTGAAGTGTTTGGGAAGAGGCTTGTACGGGCCAACCTGAAGGCCAGTCTTTCTTTGCTATAATACTCCTATCTGTCCCAGTATCCAAAAGGCCCAGGATCTTTCTACCATCAACTTTTAACTCCAAGACGGGGCGTTGGTCCAAATCCAAGGAGAGAAAAGTCAGATCTGTGCCCGTGGACCCAAAACCATCTTTTCTTCTCTCTTGATCCCTTGCCGCATAGCGATCATGTAAGCTCGGCAACATGATCAACTGAGCAATTCTATCTCCAGGAGAGATAGCCATTATACCACGGTGGGAAGCTACCATGATCTTAACCACTCCTGTATAATCTGGATCTATAACTCCAGGATGGACAATAAGTCCTCTCAAGGTTGATGATGACCTCCCTAACAGCAAACCAACTGTATCAGGTTCAAGGGGTCCTTTAAAATCTGTTTCAATTAACTGGACCCCCATTTGGGGCGTTAATACGAGCCTGGTGGTCGAGCAGAGGTCCAATCCTGCTGAGCCTGTAGTGGCTCTCCGCGGTCTCTCGGATAGCGGAGGGTTGGCCATCTCTCTTGATTCTGTTCTTTGTCCTGATTCTCTACTGCCCCATATATTTGTGGGCCCTGGGGTCGTGGGCCCCGCTGTCCGTTTTTTGGATGAGCGCCACCATAACCTTGAGTCAAAGGCTGGCCATGGATGTCTGTCACTGAATGGCATTCATTGGCCCAGTGGTTCCCTTTTTTACATTTTGGGCATAACCCCGGCCGCCTGGGGCATTGTACACTTCCTGTAATTTCTGTACTGCTTCCCCCGGGGCACTGTCTTTTAAAGTGTCCCATCTTGCCACACTTAAAACAAACTCCTGAACTTCCTCCACCTTTTCTGGTCAACTGTACTACTGCGGCAGCAAGACCAGCATTAGTTAACGGCCCTCCAAGTTCTCTACACACTTTCATCCAGGCTTCTAGCCCTTTGTTCTTGTAAGGGGTGATAGCAGCTCTACACTCGTTGGTACATTGTTCATAGACCAACTGTTTTATTAGTGGCATAGCAGCATCCGGGTCACCAAAAATCTTCCCTGCCGCTTCCACCAATCATGCCACAAAGTCAGAAAAGGGCTCCATGGGGCCCTGTAGAATCTTAGTTAAGTTCCCACTCACCTCCCCTTTGTTAGAAAGGGATTTCCAAGCCTTGATAGCTGTCTGGTTTATTTGTTCATAAACCTGATTGGGATATCCTCTCTGCTGGTTGGCAAATCTCCCCTGCCCAAGCAGCATATCTCTATCCCAGGCTGGATTTCCATTTCTCTGATTAATGGCTGCTTGCTCAGTGGAATACTCAATCAAGAAAGCTTTCCAGTCTAAGTATTGGCCTGGACTTAAGCAGGCGCGGGCCAGGCCACTCCAATCACTCGGAGTCATACAATGTCTGCTTAATGCTTCTACTTGAGCCAATGTAAAAGAAGCAGTAATGCCATAGGTATGAACTGACTCTGCAAGGGATTTAACTACTTTTAAATCAAGCAGTTCCTCGAACCTGTTCCCTTGTGGATCTTGGTATACCGGACAGGCAAACTGTAATTCTGTTCTTACTTGTGTCCACATCCCCGGGCAGAAAGATCTCCCTACTTTCAGGGACTGAACAGGCTGATCTATCTGAACGGCTTCTAGGTATGGAGGGGGAGTTTAAGGCGCCGTGGCAACGGCTTCACTTATACCGACTGCCGCCAACGTGTCTTTCTCTTTTACCTTTTTCTTTTCCCTTTTTCTAATAGCAGTCCTCTCCAACTGTTCTATTAGAGTGTGTAGCTCCCCTTCAGAATCCGTGCCCTCTGAGTCCTCAAAATCTCTAAAATCTCTAAGATCGGGATAGAGAGGGACCTTTTTTTTGCTTCCCTTTTCACTGTCTGCCTGCTCAGATCTTTCGCCTTTGTTACTTCCCTTTTCACTGTCTGCCTGCTCAGATCTTTCGCCTTTTTTGCTTCCCTTTTCACTCTCTGCCTGCTCAGATCTTTCCCCTTGCAGCAGTTCCAAGGCTGATTCTCCCTCCTTGACTGTTTTACAGCATCTCTGATCTTCTAAACAACTCCTCACCATCTTCCAAATCGGTCTTACTCCATGCTTCAGAGCACCTTGCTCCCAAGCAAAATCCAAATATCTGCCTAATTTGTCCCAGCAGGATACCGTAAGATTCCCGGACACCACAAACCACGGAGCCACGGAGTCGCGTTCATTCAAAAATCTCTCTAGGGTTGACTTCTTAAGTTTCAAATTCCTAGCTAAAAGTAGCTCCTGAAAAGCCAAAAAAATTGGATTTGACTGAGACAATCCCATGATTAAAAATTTACTTTCGGTTTGCTGTTTCCTGCAAAACTTTACCTTTTTTTCGCTATCTCCGTGAAACTTTACTTTTGTTCGCTATTCCCGCGAAACTTTATTGTCCCAATTTATCCCGGGAACTTACCAGTGCACTGCCCTTGACTGCAGGAGTTCTGAGTCTTTTCTGATTCCCCGTACGGGCCACCACTTGTCGCGTCCCCCTCGACCAGCAAGGACAATGCAACTCGCAAAAGCTCTTCTCCAGCAGTTTATTCATGTCCCTTGAAAACAGTCTTCCGAATGCCCGGGCAGACCCAACCCACAGGCTAAATACTATATGAACCGCCAATCAAGTAAAGCCACATGGTGCTATCTTAGAGGCCCACATATGCGGAAGCAAGCCAGATCCGCGGTCTTAGCCAAATATGGACTTGTTTACCACAGAGAGTGCTCACCATCGAGCTGTTGGAAGGCGGAAACCGGCGCCATCTTTAGGGCGCGGCACGTCGCAGCTCTCTACAAGAGGTAACCTACCAACTTTCCTAAATGAAAATAAATTATCCCAAGGTTAAAGACCACATGTCACATACAAGAAGAAGGAAAATAAAAAGAAACAAGTTTACTATGGATTGTACTTTTAATCTACACACTTGAGCATCTGTTTTACATTAGACATTATTTCATTTTGGAATTATTTCTTTTTTTTTATTTATATAAGTACTTTATTTTTTTTTCTTCAAGTTACATCTCAGTCACAAACCCTTCCCTATTCCCCCTTCCTGTCCCACCCTTCCACCCTCTTCCCCCCCCCAACAGCTTCCCTTTTCAATCCAACAAATGGTTCTTTCTCTTATAACAGTAAATTCTATACAAAACAGCAGAATTAAATATGCCACATTTATGAGAGTTAAATGGCCCAGTATACCTTCCCAATGTCGAGTTCATACATATTTGGCCCCTGACTTTAACCTTCTACCTTCTAACCATCTCCATGAGTTTAAAGTTCTATAACTGACTTAGCTTTCATACTAACTTGCATCACTATTATAACCATCTTCTTAGATCTAGAACGCCCTCCTGATTCCTAAACAACTCAAAATTTAGCTATGAAACTCAAGCTGTCTATTCTTCAACCACCTCAGAGAGCGGAGAAGGATAAATATATCTGATTATATAGGAAGTGCAGGGCCTGCAGCTTCCAATACTAAGAAATGACAAACCAGTGACTACCTGGACAGTTCCCAATTTCTCTCCATACATTCCTTCATCAGTCTTCAGCCTTTTGGTCCTGTTTCTCTGACAGACATTTATTGTAGAGCAGGGAGTGTGAGGGACTAACCTACACTGTCTTGGCAGAGGTAGGCTGTCGACTTCCCTGCTACCAATTTTGTCCTTTTTGGACAGCAGTCTGTCTGCAGTTAAAGCAAGGAGTTTTTACCTGCCAAGAGATAGGCTTGCCACTAATTCAACCATCTCACACTGGAGATTCTCCGATGCTTATCTTCTACTTGGAGTAGAATAGGGGGTGCTGTCAGGAGCTGATATGTCACGATATCAAAAAAAATCTTAATTTAAGACCACATCTTTGAATGTCATATTCTGCAGATCCCTTGGGGTTTTTGAAGATGCCCTATCTATCTCTTGTATTTCGATAAGCAAATGTTGCTTGTCTCTTAACAACTTGATTACTGAGTAGCTTGGAGAATATCTGTGATAGACTGTCATAGTAGCTAACAAGGTGACATGCATGCATGACTAGGAGTTTATTTTTCTTAACTATCCTAAACAGTTTAAGATGGTTGGTATCAAGAGGCCAGAGCTTCACATTGCATTTTTAAGTATCTCTAGGTATGATACCATTAGGAAGCATTACCTTTAATTTTGTATCAATATACAAAGATCTATTCAAATGTGGCTAAATATACTCTTAATTTTGTATCAATATACAAAGATCAATGCCTATGTGGCCCAATACAATCTTAATATTGCGTCCATATACAAGGGTCAATACCATTGTGGCCAACTATAATCTTAATTTTGTATCAATATACAAATATCAATACCGACGTCCAATACAATCTTATTTTTGCACAATAAACAATGGTCAATACCACTTTAGCCAAATATACTACTAATTTTGTATCACTATACAAAGGTATAAGGGCATATTCAATAATCTGACCCTTCTTCTTGGTCCTTCCTGTGCTATGTCTATGTCTCAATTTTTCTCAAGTCTGTGCATTCCAACATAGGAGATAAAGAAGGATACAGAAAAGGGAAAGAAGGAATACCCTGGGTCTAACCTCCAAAACCCATTAAACAGGACCATTTAACAACTTGTAATCTCTTCCCCTAAATAACAGAGTTTTCAGTTGTCCTTCAAATAACCAAAAAGGGGGGGGGGCGGAGAAACACCCTCCCCACCCTCTGGGTATGGGACATCGCTCTCTTAAAATGACTTCCTGCTTATTTGGGTCGTAGTAAACCTGTTTGGGGCCCGAACCAAAATGGAAAAATGGTTAAAAATGTTAGTACCATCTTTTTATGTTCAGTCCTTATGTTCTCAGCTGTTTAGATGTCCTAAGGAGTTTGTAGGCAGAAGCTGAACTTCCAGGCTTTACTGAGGTTCTGGCTGGGGCATTGTGTAGAGCTGAACGGTCTTAGCGATATTGAGTTGTTGTGGTTGTAGGCTTTTCATGGAGACAGCTATTGAGGGAGTCTGTCAGGCTGAATCAACTGGGTCACTCATCTTCTTTTGGTGTCTGATTCTGTTTTCTGCTTAGGTTTCCGTTGTCCAGTTGTCCCGGGTTCCATGAATGGATGCTTTGATTTTCCTGGAAAGATAAGAACAGAGCCCTGCCCTAATCCTCACTCAGGGACAATCACCCTCTTTTTTTTGGGGGGGGGAGGGCGTAGGTAATATTTCTCCTGAAGCAAATTTGGTTTTTTGACAATATATAAAGTGTTATCTTTCAATCTGGTTTAAAGAAGAAATTATTTTGTTATTTTGGAGCTAAACCAGCTTTAGTGTATATATTTTGAGATCTCGAAGGACAATTTGTTTGTATTGAGTGGGCCTTTTGTAAGTAGCTTTTAAACTTAGGTCCTTCCAAATCCTATGTGTGTGTCTCTGCATTCTAATTATTGGGATCAGAGACCTGAGGTTCCCATCTGAAGGGATTAAAGATGTGTTCCACCACTCCTGGATCAAAGTTTTTCTTTATTTAGAGTTTGTTTTGTATCAGGCTGACCTTGAGCTCTGAGATCTGCCTGTTTCTGTCTCTAGTGTGTTGGGGTTAAGGGTGTACTCTTCTTGAATGATGGGATTAAGGGTGTGTACCCTCACCACCTTTTTCCATGTAACTCTAGAATTTATAAGTCCACTAACTCTATGGTGCTCCTCCCATCTCTGCTGAAGTTGAAGGCATGGGTTAACACCACATTTCTCCTGTATTTTACCTTAGCTCTACGTTTTTTCGACACTTGGAGGTTTATAAAACCAGATTGAACGGCTGTATCCTTTATTTTATTTACAGTGTTTTAACGTTGTTACCTGCTTTTTTTTAATTAATAAATTTGTTTGTTGCTACTGTTTACATCCTTATCATATTGTCCTCTTTTCCTGCTTCCCAGCCCCACCCTCCCATGCTCTACCCAATGACCCTTCCGTCTTGATCCTCTGGGGTGGAGTGTCCCTGTATAACAGTCTCTCACCACAGATCAGGAGTCATATGAGGGCCAAGAGCCTCTTCATAAACCAGGGGCCTATGAGGCAGTACTGCCAGTGAAAGGTGTCTCCTTGCTACAGGGGGAAAACTAAAAAAAAAGACCAACAGACACACAAACCCACAAAAACAAAGAACAACAACAAAAAAAGAGAGGAAAAAGAAAAAGAAAACAAAGGAAAAGGAAAAAGAAAAAGAAATGAAAAAAAAATTTTATGTCCATGTTCCTTTTGGTGTGTTGGTTGTAGTACAGATATCCTGTATGATATAGCTAAAATCCTACTATAAGTGAATAGATGCCGTGTGCATCCTTCTGAGTCTGGGTTAGCTCACTCAGGATGAGCTTCTCTAGATCCATCCATTTGGTTGCAAACTGCATGATTTCATTGTTTCTTATAGCTGAGTAATATTCCATTGTATAGATGTACCACAGTTTTTTAATCCATTCTTCATTTGAGGGACATCTGGGTTATTTCCAGTTACTAGCTATTACAAATAAGGCTGCTATAAACATAGATGAGGAGACTTCCCTATGTCTCTGTGAGGTGTCCTTTGGGTGTATACCCAGAAGTGGTATGGCTGGGTCCTGAGGCAAAGTTATTCCAAGGCTTCTAAGATATCTCCAGACAGACCTCCATAGTGGTTGCACAAGCCTGCACTCCCACCAGCAATGGAGTAGTGTTTCCCTTTCTCCACACCCTCGCCATCATGTGCTGTCATTTGAGCTCTTTATCTTAGCCGTTCTGACAGGTGTGAGATGGAATCTCAGGGTCGTCTTGAGTTGCATTTCTCTGATGATTAAGGATGTTGAGCATTTCTTCAGGTGACTTCCAGCCATTAGGGATTCCTCCTTTGTGAATTCTCTATTTAGCTCCGTCTCCATTTTTTTGATTGGATTATTTGGTTTCTTGGCATTTAGTTTCTTGAGTTCTTTGTAGATAATAGTCCTCTATCAGACATGGGGTTGGTGAAGATTTTCTCCCAGTCTGTTGGTTGCCGTTTTGTTCTAATGACTGTATCTTTTGCCTTACAGAAGCGTTTCAGTTTCATGAGGTCCCATTTATTGATTGTTGATCTCAGGTCCTGAGCTGTTGGTGTTCTGTTCAGGAAGTTGTCACCTGTGCCAATGAGTTCGAGGGTTTCTCCTACTTTTTCTTCTAGTATCTTTAGTGTGGCCGGCCTTATGTTAAGGTCTTTGATCCACTGGGAATTAAGTTTTGTACAAGGTGATAGGTATGGGTCTAATTTCATTCTTTTGCAAGTGGACATGCAGTTGGACCAGCACTATTTGTTGAAGATGCTGTCCTTCTTCCATTGTGCGGTTTTGGCTTCTTTGTCAAAGATTAGTTGGCCATAAGTGTGTGGGTCTATTTCTGGATCTTCAATTCGATTCCATTGATCCACTGGTCTGTTTCTATACCAGTACCATGCTGTTTTTATTATTATTGCTCTGTAGTACAGCTTGAAATCTGGGATGGTGATACCTCCAGATGCTTTTTTATTGTACAGGATTGATTTAGCTATTCTGGGCTTTTTGTTGTTCCATATGAAGTTGAGTATAGCTTTTTCCAGGTCTATAAAGAATTGTGTTGGTATTTTGATAGGAATTGCATTGAATCTATATATTGCTTTTGGTAGAATAGCCATTTTTATTATGTTGATCCTACTTATCCATGAGCATGGGAGATCTTTCCATCTTCTAAATGCCTCTTCCATTTCTTTCTTCAGGGGCTTGAAGTTCTTGTTGTATAGGTCCTTTACTTGCTTGGTTAGAGTTACCCCCAGGTATTTTATGTTGTTTGTGGCTATTGTGAAGGGGGTTGTTTCCCTTATTTCTTTTTCGGTATGCTTGTTTGTTGTATAAAGAAGGGCTTCTGATTTTTTTGAGTTAATTTTATATCCAGCCACCTTGCTGAAGTTGTTTATCAGCTGTAAGAGTTCTTTGGTGGAGTTTTTGGGGTCGCTTATGTATACTAACATATCATCTGCGAATAGGGATAATTTGACTTCTTCATTTCCAATGTTTATCCCTTTGATCTCCTTTAGTTGTCTTATTGCTCTAGCAAGAACTTCAAGTACTATATTGAAGAGATATGGTGAAAGTGGACATCCTTGTCTTGTCCCTGAGTTTAGAGGAAATGCTTCAAGCTTCTCTCCATTTAATTTGATGTTGGCTACTGGCTTGCTGTATATTGCCTTTATTATTTCTAGTTATGGTCCTTGTATGCCCGTTCTCTCCAGAACTTTTAGCATGAAGGGGTGTTGGATTTTGTCAAATGCTTTTTCTGCATCTAGCGAGATTATCATGTGGCTTTTTTCTTTCATCTTGTGTCGGGAACCGCAATTTCCATTACAAGATGGCGCTGGCTTCCTGCTTCCTGGTTCTTCACGGAGGTGCTGTGCCGGTGTGCG